>VSMD01050794.1:0-20000 GCA_008750895.1 Mirza zaza
GCATTAGATAATAATTACAAATTAATTAATGAAATTTCTTAGCCCCTTGCTGGTGAAGTTTCTTTCCTTAAATTGTTGCTAAAGTGCAAACAGTGTGGACTACCACCTCCCACCAAGTCTTTACTCAAATGTTAAGAGACTACCCTTATCTTTATACAGATGCTCCTCCCTTACCATAGTGGTAAGTGCAAATAAACCCATTAGAAACTGAAAATACTAGAAGTTGAAAATGCATTTAATGCATCCTAAGTGTATGCATTATCACTACCATACTACCCCAAACTTAGGAGTTTGCATTAAAAATGTAAAAATAAACAAATTTTAAAAGAAACGTTGTTTAACACATTTCCCAAATTTATTTTACCGTAACATACTTTTTTTCCTCTTGTATTATTGTTCTGTGAGATTACTTTTGGGAATTACTGGTATAATTAATATCTATTTTTTAAAAAAAATTAATAAAGGTGTTTTCTGAAAACAGTGATTAGCTTTCCCCTCAGATTCTCTAAATAAATTCTATTTTAATTTATTATGCTATCAGTGTGTTTGGAGGTATACAAGATTTCAAAAATCATCAGTATATTTTTATCTTTAATACAGTTGAATTAATTTGTAGCTGATAAATATCTCCATTGAAAGAAGGAGATCTGGTATAACTGTTCTATCAACTCATCAGTCTTAAAACAAATCAATTTTATAAAATGTTAATAAATTCCCTCCAGGGAAAAAAGTTATTAAAATTTCAAAAAATGTTTTTTTGGGGGTGGGTCAGGGAAAGGGATCTCTCTTATTCTTAGAACTCTCTTAGATCCACAGTCTTTCATAAAGGATCTTTTCATTAGTCATCAACTGAAGCTTAAAAATGTGTCAAGTTGATCTTATCTCCACTACATTGTTCAAAGACTTTGAATAGTTGCCTTTAATTTCTGTAATCTTGTCACATATAATAGTAAAATAACATTCTTTCAAAGACCTTGTACTAAGGGAGAAAGTCACTACTCATAAATGAAAGGCAATTTATTTTGCACATTAATCAGGTTAAATATGTAAAAAAATAATTTAAGCAGTTTTTCTTTGTCTTCCTCAAAAAAAAAAAAAAACAGATATTGCCAAGTAATCAATTACTAGTAATTTCATCTTTATCCTTTCTCTAAGAAAAGCAAAATTTTATCTCACCTGGTGCAACAAAGCATTTCAAATGAAAAACAGCTGATTCTCAAACTGAATTCCCCTCTACATGTCTCATTCTGAACTCAGCCCATTGCTTGCATTGATGCTACCCTCTCAGACGGCCTGGCAGTGTGCTGTAGACACTCACTGGTGCCACTGACAAAAAGCATTTGCGATATTTGTGTGGCCCTCCACTATTCTTATTTTTTCTGTATCATCACATCTTGTTGACCCTTTTACAGATGATGAAAATCTGTAGAGAGGATAAGGAACTTGTCTGTGATCTGCCCCCTAGTAAATGACTAGAACTCTGTGTTCTAGTATTCTTGTCCAAAGTTCTTTCAAAACACCAAAGAATAGCTTTGTGGGCATTCTTGGAAGAGTGTGTGTGGGGGTGTGTGGGTCGGAAAGCCAACCAGTAGGAAAGAGGGGCCAGTGGCCAGAACGTAATCACACAGCCAAAATATTAATAGATGCAGGGAGTCTGAGAAATGGAGCATTTTGGCTGGACATTTTGCTTCTCTGAATAACATCAACGTCTTGTTGTTTAAGAAAGAATGGATATAGAGTAATGGGTAAAGACAGATGAATATTGAGTGAACAGTTAGCAATTTTTGTTGCAGTTAAGGATTTCTCTTTCTCACATCCACACATATATTTGAGTATATAGGCACAAGTAGAACAAGCAGAACTTCCTTTGTGAATGTTCTTCAGCTGTTTTTGTGCTTAATCAACTTAAGTAGGGCAAGAGGAGGAATAGTGTTAGATTCTTTTTCTTACTCCTGTTATTTTTCTGTTCACATAGTAAATGTTTAAGTAAATATTTCAGCTACTAAACTGGCCATTGAAGGGAACATTATTTATTGAATTTATATACAGCCATTGGTATTTTAATTTAGTCAAATATAGTACTATTAATATGATATGACCAGAGCTTTAACTTGTCCTTAGCTATGTGGCATGGTCCTATTTACATTTCTTTATACTTTTAATTAATGTTTCACACAAAAAAGACATGCTTAGAAACAGATGCACTTGCTTTAATATTGACAATTCATAAACAACATTCCTCTGGACTTATCACTGTGAGAAACAATGAAATAAAGCCTGAGCCATCACAAAGCCTAGAAATTGTATTCAGCATGTTTCCTACATGTTATAGAAAAGGAACGTATTTTTACTTTTCCCGCCTTTGTCTGCCTTCTCTACAGGCTATACATCGATGGCCCATTTGGAAGTCCATTTGAGGAATCACTAAACTATGAGGTTAGCCTCTGCGTGGCTGGAGGCATTGGAGTAACCCCGTTTGCATCAATACTCAACACCCTGCTGTACGTCATTTTGATCCATTTTATTAGTCCAAATAGAGAACTGCCAATATTTCAGACATCTCTCTTTTTAGCATAATTCCTTACAGAATTATTCTACTTGCTGTTCAAAGAATTCCATTTACTGATTGATGAGGGGAATAATTCAGTGATCCTCAGCATGTGGTTTCCGGCTCCTAACATGCTCTCTTATAAAAATGTCAGTATCACAGTTATGCATACTCCTGTCCTTTTCCTCTGTTAAGTTATTCGCTGCCACCCTTCATTTCTCTACCTCCTCATCAGTGGTAAGTGGCACTATTCATTCACTCCGTCAACAAATATTTTTGAGCATCCACATGCAAATCTGTCTTATAGGTAATGGGAACACAGTGATGAATGAAAACAGAGTCCTTGCTTTTAAAAAGCTTACATTCAAGTGGGGCAGGTAAAAAATCAAGCAATGAGAAATTTATAAATAAAATTATTTCAGAAAATATTACAACCATGATGAAAAGAAGATAGATTAATGAGATACAGAAATGAAGACAGATTAATGAGATACAGAAATCAAGAGCTGGGGTTATTGTTGAAATATGATCAGGAAAAGCTTTTTTCGAGAAGATGACAAACATATCATTTGTTGGTTTATTACTTAGCAAATTCACAACAGACTGAAGAAAAGAAATTTCAAAGGTGAGATTGCTTAACCAGGAAATACTCTTTCAGTTATTTTAGTTCCTGGATTATTAGCCAAAGTTAACTGATTGCTATTAATTCTTGTGCAAACACAAACAAAATGGAAGTTACTGTCAAATCTGTTTCATTTACTTTTCAAGTTGACATGATTTAATTAAAACTGTTCTGTGGATTGTGAAAAAGAAATAATAAGTTAAAGTGATGTATTTGAATGACATTGTATTTCAGTTTTAAATACTAGATGCCAATTTGGGACATTCTGGAGGTTCTTACAAAAATAACCATATTCCAAGCCAGAAATCATTTGTTTCTGACAACACATTGCAATTTATTAGGACACCTAATGTTATGAAAAAAGAAGAACATTTTCTTAAGCTTAAGTCTACTTCATAGTTACAAATAGGGATCCAGACTTGGAACTATGAGTTGCTGGAATGCATTACATAGTACATGGTTGTGAAATCTCTTTCTTTAGTGATTATTAAGAAGGGGATAAACAACCAAATTTTTGGAATGGTTTTGGCTCATTTTGCCTGAAAAGGCAATACCGACTGACCTTTGGACCCTGTTTGGTGATAGAATTCACTGAAAATAGAGAACTTGTTTTTCTGAGATGCAGGGGCCAAAATTATTTTGATCTAGGAGTTCAGTGATGGCCCTCAACTGGATACAGATGATGTGCATATTTATGCGTAATAGTCATTAACACTTAAATTCATGAAGTATGTCATGTCTTTGAGTCAGTATATTACACATTAAATTCATTTGGGAGTTATATTATTAGTAAGTGCTGTATCAGATGCTAGAATTTAAATATGTGATTTTTCTATTGGTTACTTACTAATGAAAAGTGAACTTTCAAGACCATGGGGATTCTTCTTATTTCCTTTCTTCTTTTCTTTTCTTGTCTTCTTTTTGTTTCTTTTTTCTCCTTCCTTCCTTCCTTCCTTTATTTGCTATTCTAATCACTACCATGTTATTTTAATTTTAAAGGGATGACTGGAAACCATACAAGCTTAGAAGACTGTACTTTATCTGGGTGTGCAGAGACATCCAATCCTTCTGTTGGTTTGCAGACTTACTCTGTATGTTGCATAACAAGGTAACATTGGGATTGTTATTAGTTTTGTAATTTTTTTTAAATTAAAAAGCTGTTTTCTTTCATATGACACAAGCAATAAATGCTTGCTATAGAATAAACTACTTTTTTGCATATGGAAATTATACAGATAAGTATCAAGAAAAGAAATAAGTCCTTTAAACCTAAAAAAAAAAACCAGAGATAACATCTATTAACAATTAGGTACACATCTTTTCAGATATAGATATTTGTGATAATGGATATATATCGATGACATGTTTTAACATAAAAACATTAATTTCTATGATTTTTTTATTATTATTATTATTTTTTTTTTTGAGATAGGGTCTCACTCTGTTGCCCAGGCTAGAGTGCTGTGGCATCAGCCTAGCTCACAGCAACCTCAAACTGCTGGGCTCAAGCAATCCTTCTGCCTCAGCCTTCCAAGTAGCTGGGACTACAGGCATGCGCCACCATGCCCAGCTAATTTTTTCTATATATTTTTAGTAGGCCAATTAATTTCTTTCTATTTTTTAGTAGAGACAGGATCTTGGTCTTGCTCAGGCTGGGTTTGAACTCCTGACCTTGAGCTATCCACTTACCTTGGCCTCCCAGAGTACTAGGATTACAGGCGTGAGCCACCGCACCTAGCCAATTTCCATGTTTTAACAGGATTTTTAACATAGAAATGTATACATATGGCTTGAGGTGGTAAGAGATGACAAAAGGAAACATCAGCAGACACTTGGTACAATACCTTCCATCCTTTGTTCTTGTAGCACTTATCCTTTATCTCCCTCTTTAATATTTCAAATAGACCATCACCAGACTTCTTGGTAAATGATGCAGAATCTCAAAAATCCCAAATTCTGTATTTTAATTTTTACAAAGATAAAAGCAGACTTTTTTTTTACATGTCTTACCTGTAACATTATTCTTCTATTTATTTATATTTATTTATTCAAATTCTATATTCAAATTCAAAATTCAAATTCTTCTATATATTTATATTTGTTTATTCAAATTATGCAAGTAATATTCAAGTATATTTTTGCTGCAAATATTTTAAACAATTCATATAAAGTAAAATTGTTTCTTACTACCTTCCCCACCCAGGCTATGTAACCAGTGGTAACTTATGAGTGTTCTCTAAATTCTATCATACTATTTATAATGTTTGGCAATTTTTAAACCTACTTTTTAAACTTACTACTATATCTTGAATACTTTTTGGTATTAGTACATATAGAGCTACCTCATTGTTTTTATTACTGTAGAGTATTTCATGACATTGATGCATTTAGTTTATTTAACAATTCCTTGATGTCTGATACTTAATTTTTATTACAAACAATGCTGAAATAGATATTATTATACATGCCTCTTTGTGCATGTATTTATTCAGTCAGTCATTCTGTCATTCCACAAATGTTTATTAACTGCCTACTATCATTCAGGAATTGTCCTAGGAGCTAGCTGGAGGTGCATCAGGTAACAAAATAAAACCAAATTTCTGATTTCATGTAGTTTATATTTTAAGTGGGGGAGATAGACAACAAACCAATAAATACATAGGACATCTGATTATGAGATTCTAATGAGAACAAAGAAGAGGAAAGGAGGGGTGAAGCAAAAGAGACTCTCTTTACTCAAAAGAGACTCGAGTAAAGCGAATGAGCAGACTAGACACGTATTTTGGATAAAAATTTCAAGGCGGAAGAACATAATTTCAGAAGCAAAGACCCCGATGCAATAGTATGCTTGATGTGTTGGAAGAAGAGGAAGGAGGTCTGTGTGGATGGAGCAAAGTAAGCAGGAGAAAGAATGGTAGGAGAGGCAATGAGAGAGGTGGCATGGGTGCTTTCTAGGAAGAGGTAAATTACATAAGGCCATGGACTTTATGCAAAAAAAAAATTGTTCTAGGTATATACCTAGAATAATTGAAAGCAGGGAATCAAATATTTGTACACTAGTGTTCATAGAAGCATTATTCGCAATAGCCAAAAGATGGAAACAACCCAAATATTCACCGATAGATGAATAGATAAACAAAATGTGGCATACACATAAAATGGAATACTATTCAGCCTTAAAAGGAAGGAAATTGTACATGCTACAACATGGGTGAAACTTTAAGAAATTATACTAAGTGAAATAAACCAGACACAAAAGGACAAATATTGTATGACTCCACTCATAGGGGATACTTTAAAAATTAGACTGTTTGTTTTTTTTGAATTTTTTTAATTTCAGCCTATTATGGAGGTACAAATGTTTAGGTTACATATATTGCCTTTGCTGTACCTGAGTCAGAGCTTCAAGCGTGTCAATGCCCCAGATGGTGCGTACTGCGCCCATTAGGTGTGTATGTATCCACTCCATCCTCCCCCCTCTCACCTGCCCGACATCCGATGAATGTTACTACTATATGTGCATATAAGTGTTGATCAGTTAATACCAATTTGATGGTGAGTATATGCTGTGCATGTTTTTCCATTCTTGTGATACTTCACTTAGTAGAATGGGCTGCAGCTCTATCCAGGAAAATACAAGAGGTGCTAGATCACCATTGTTTTTAGTGGCTGAGTAGAACTCCATGGTATACATATACCACATTTTATTAATCCACTCATGTATTGATGGACACGGGTTGTTTCCACATTTTTGCAATTATGAATTGTGCTGCTATGAACATTCGAGTGCAGATGTCTTTTTTATACAATGTCTTATGTTCTTTTGGGTAGATGCCCAGTAATGGGATTGCTGCATCAAATGGTAGCTCTACTTGTAGCTCTTTGAGGTATCTCCATAGTTCCTTCCACAGAGGTTGTACTAATTTGCAGTCTCACCAGCAGTGTATGAGTGTTCCTGTCTCTGCACATCCACACCAACATTTATTGTTTTGGGACTTTTTGATAAAGGCCATTCTCACTAGAGATAAGTGATACTGTGGTTTTGATTTGCATTTCCCTGGTGGTTAGAGATATTGAGCATTTTTTCATGTTTGTTGATCATTAGTCTGTCTTCTTTTGAAAAGTTTCTGTTCGTGTCCTTTGCCTACTTTTTAATGGGGTTGTTTGATTTTTTCTTGCTGATTTTCCTGAGTTCTATATAGATTCTAATTATCAGCCGTTTATCAGATGTGTAACATGTGGATATTTTCTTCCAATTTGAGGTTGTCTGTTTGCTCTCGTGATAGTTTCCTTGGCTGTGCAGAAGCTTTTTAATTTGATCAGGTCTCATGTATTTATTTTTGTTGTTGCTGTGATTGCCTTTGGGGTCTTCTTCATAAATTCTTTGCCTAGCCCAATGTCTGTAAGAGTTTTTCCAACATTTTCTTCTAGAATTGTCATAGTTTCATGCCTTAGGTTTAAGTCTGTTATTCACCACGAGTTGATTTTTGTGAGAGGTGAAAGGTACTTAGAAAGTAGAATGATGGTTGCAAGAACTTGGGGGAAGGGGGAAATGAGGAATTATTGTTTCATATTTTTTCCAGACTATTTATTTTGCAGATATATTTCTTGCCACATACATTTTTATACAAGGGAAACTAGTGCTTAGTAAGAGCAAGGCAGAAACAAGAAAAAGTGTCTATTGTGTTTTTGTTATTTGTTTTGTTTTGCATTTCCTAGCATGCATAGCCTATGTCACTATTGTCATTAAAAAAAATTATGTTCATTATGAATAAACTCCTAGGTAAAATTTAGGGACTCTTAGGGAATAAAATAAAGAATATTTGGGGAGGGCTTAGGGGAATATTAGTTTAGTATAGTATTTAGCATGCTAGATTTTGTATATATAAAGATAACACAGAATTATTCCTTTCCACCACCACCATCATACTTAATTTATGCTAGTAGGGGAGGTTATTAATGTTAGAATCTGTCATTATATGTGTGTGTATGTGCGTATGTGTGTGTGTGTATTCATTTGCTTATAGATATTGACTGTCTTAAGCCAAGATATGTGTTAAATTCCAGAATCACATATGTTAGAAAATCTAAGTATACAGAAAGAATTTTTTCTTTCCCAAGTCAGAAAACTTTGAGGCAGAAAGAATTTTAGTAAATCTATTCGTGTTTATGTCCTCTCCAGTTGTGGCACGAGAACAGACCTGACTATGTCAACATCCAGCTGTACCTCAGTCAAACAGATGGGATACAGGTATGTGGTTGGATGTTATTGTAAATTAAACAAGCCTCTTGATAATGGAAGATTTACTCTGGAAACTGTGCTGGAAAAAAAAAAAAAGGTTATGCAGGTGGTTTAAACAGAAGTTTCCCAGAGGAAGGCTTCTTTTGGAACGTGTCCAGAAAAGTCATGGCTTATCTTTGAAGTCAACCATGTCATGCCTTTCATTTGTCCTTCTCACAGGGACTGGAGCAGACCTTTTAAGTCCATCCTTCTCCTTTTCCCTATGGCCTCAAATTCTCTGCCTCTAAAATATCAGGCTACACATGAACAGCCTTGTGATTTTTTTTACATCAAGGGGAGGTTTTATGTGGAAAGAGATGAGTTCTTATACAACTCAGCTTCTTTCCCTCCAAGGGAAACTAAATTGTTTATTTACTGTGCTAGGCATTGTGTCAAGACTTTCACATACTTTCTCATGTAACTCCAACAGATTTGAGAAGTAGATAATATTACTATCCCTGTTTTATGAATGAAGAAATGAATATTTAGAGACAACATCTGAGAACTGTATAGGTGTATAAATCTGAGTGTGAATGATTTTGCACATTTAAATTTAGTATTTTCCATCATACATTTTCACAATATTTTGACTATTAATACAAAATATGAATGCTTATCAGTTACCTCAGAACTAATCTAACCCTGTTTTTTTAGTCAGATTTCTACCCTACTTGGTATGTAAAAAATATTTCAGTTTACTACTCTCATGAAGCAAGTCACTATCATTTTTCCTCATGATATTCCTGTAATTAAGATATGGAACATAATTTACATTTGGCTCTCAGTTTTTCTGCCTGGGACTTGGACACTTTGTTCTCTCTTCTCACTTCAGTCTGACTCCTCTCCATTAATTCAGATCTAATGATCTAATGTTCTATTTTTTTTTCAAAATTCAAATATTGTTCATTCTGTCTAAACTATCTAACTACATTTTTGCACCCATTAACCATCCCCACTTTAGCCTCCCTCTCCACTACCTCTCCTAGCCTTTGGTAACCATTATTGTACCCTCTGACTCCATGAGAGCAACTTTTTTTTAATATTTAGCTCCCACATATGAATGAGAACATGTGAGATTCATCTTTCCGTGCTTGGCCACTGAACATAATATTCTCCAGTCCATCTGTGTTGTTGCAAATGGCAGGATTTCATTCTTTCGCTTGCTATATATTATTCCATTGTGTATATGTAGCATCATTTCTTTATCATTCATTTGTTGGTGGGCTCTTAGGTTGATACCATATCTTGGCTATTGTCAATAGTGCTGTGATAAACATGGAGGTACAGATATCTTTGCAACATGCTGAATTTATATCCTTTGCGTTTATATCTAGCAGTGGGATTGCTGGGTCATATGGTAGTTCTATTTAATCTTTTGAGGAACCTCCATACTGTCATATTGTTTTCCATAGTGTTTGCACTCATTTACATACCCACCAACAGTGTACAAGGGTTCCCCGTTCTCCACATTCTTGCCAGCATTCATTATTGACTTTCTTTTTGATAAAAGCCATTTTAACTGGGATGAGATGATACCTCATTATAGTTTTGATCTACATTTCTCTAATGACTAATGATGTTCACCCTTTTTTCATATTACCTGTTGGCCATTTGTGTGTCTTCTTTTGAGAAATATCTATTAAAATCCTTTGCTCATTTTTATCAGGTTATTTCATTTTTTTCCTATCAAGTTGTCAGAGCTCCTTACATATTCTAGTTATTAATCCCTTGTCAGATGGGTAGTTTGCAAATATTTTCTCCCATGTGGGTTGTCTCTTTATTGTTTTGCTTCCTGTGCAGAAGCTTTTTAGCTTGATGTGATCTTATTTGTCCAATTTTGCTTTGATTTCCTGTTTTATTAGTATTACTCAAGAAGTCCTTGACCAGACCAATGTCCTAAAGCATTTCTCCAGTGTTTTTCTCTTAGTAGTTTCATAGTTTCAGGTCTTAGATTTAAGTCCTTAATCCATTTTGATTTTATTTTTGTGTATTGCAAGAGATAAAGTTCTAGTTTCATTATTCTGTGTATGAATATCCAGTTTTCCCAGCACCATTTATTGAAGAGACTGTCCTTTGCCCATTGTATGTTCTTGGCAACTTTATCAAAGATAAGTTCACTATAGATGTGTGGATTTATTTCTGGGTTCTCTATTCTGTTCCATTGGTCTATGTGTCTGTTTTTATGCCAACATCATACTATTTTGGTTACCACACCTCTGTAGCATAATTTGAAGTCTGGTGATGTGATTCCTCTAGTTTTGTTTCTTTCGCTCAGGATGGCTTTGGCTGTTCTGGCTCTTTTATGGTTCCATATAAATTTTAGTATTATTTTTTCTATTTCTGTGAAGAATGTTGTTGGTACTTTGATGGGGATTGCATTGAATCTCTAGATTACTTTGGGTAAGATGGACATTTTAACAATTTTGATTCTTCCAATCCATGAGCATGAACTATCTTTCCTTTTTTTGCATCCTCTTTATCTTCTTTCATCAATGTTTTATAGTTTTATAGAGATCTTTCACTTCTTTAAGTTTATTCTGAGGTATTTATTTTATTTATAGCTATTGTAAATGGGATTTCTTTCTTGGTTTCTTGTTTGGATTGTTTACTGTTGGCATAGAGAAATGTTACTAATTTTTATATGTTGATTTTGTGTCCTGAAACTTCACTAAATTTGTTTATCAGTTCTAATAGTTTTTGAGTGGAGTCTTTAGGTTCCTCTAGGTATAAGATCATATCATCTGCAAACAAGGATAATTAACTTCTTCCATTCCAATTTGGATGCCCTTTATTTATTTCTCTTTTTTGATTGATCTAGCCAGAACTGCTAGTACTATGTTAAATAGCATTTGTAATAGTGGGAATACTTTTCTTTTTCCAGATCTTAGAGGAAAGGCTTTCAGTTTTTCCACATTCAGTATAGTACTAGCTATAGGTCTGACATATGGCTTTTATCACATTGAGGTAAATTCCTTCTACACCTATTTTTTTTTTTTTAATTTTATCGTGAAGAGATGTTGAATTTTATGGAAGGCTTTTTCAGCATCAATTGAAATGATCACATGGTTTTTGTCCTTTGTTCTGTTGATACAGTGTATCACATTGATTAATTTGCATATGTTGAACCATCTTTGCATCTCTTTCAATCCCTTTATTTTCAGTTTATATATATCTTTATAGATGAAGTGGGCTTCTTCCAGACAACATATAGATACATATAAGTAGGTCTTTTTTAAAAAAATATATTCGGGCACTTTATGTCTTTTGATTGGAGAGTTTAGTTCATTTACATTCAATGTTAGTATTGATACATAAAGACTTACTACTGTCATGTTATCTGATTTCTGGTTGTTTTGTAATCTTCTCTTTCTTTTTCTCTTCCTTTTTGTATTCCTTTGTTAAAAATACCTTTCTTTGGTAGTGTTTCAATTTCTTGCTATTTATTTTTTGTGTGTCTGTTGTAGGTTTTTTTATTTGAGGTTACCATGGACTTGCAAAAAACATTTTATAACCAATTATTTTAAACATATGATAACTTAACTCTTCTTACAAACAAATAAGCAAGTAAAGGATATATAAAAGAAATTCTGCACTTTAACTCTATCTCCTCTACAGTTTAACCTTTTGTTGTTTCCATTAATATCTTTTTTTACTATCTAGATCTCAAAAAGTTGTTGTAATTATTATATTTGATAGGTTTGTTGTCTTTTAGTCTTCCTACTCAAGATATAAGTGATTTATATATACTGCAATTGCAGCATTAGTGTGTTCTATATATGTGTACTTATTGTAACTGGTGTGTTCTATACCTTCAGATGATTTCTTATTGTTCATTAATGTACTTTTCTTTCATATTGAAGAGCTCCTCAGCATTTCTTGTAGGAAAGATCTGTTGTTGATGAGATCTCTCAGATTTTGTTTACCTGGAAAAGTCTTTATTTATCCTGAATGTTTGAAGGATATTTTTGAAGGATATAATATTCTAGGGTTAAGGTTATTTTCCATCAGCACTTTGAAAATGTCATGCCACTCTCTCTTGGCCTGTAAGCTTTCCATTGAGAAGTCTGCTGCCAGACATATTGGAGCTCCTTTATTTGTTATTTTTATCTTTTTTCTTGCTTCCCTTGGGATGTTTTCTTTACTCATGACTATTGGGAGCTTGATTATTTTTTATTTTTTTTTAATTTTTTATTTTTTCATATTATGGGGGTACAAATATTGTTAGGGTTACATATATTGCCCCTGCCATTCCTCCCCACGCCCTCGCCCCCCCTTACCAAAACATCAAGCATGTCCTACTCTCAGGTGGTGCGCATGGCACCTATTTTGTAAGTGTAAATTCTTCCCCTCCTCCCCTCCCATTTGCCCACCACCCAATAAAAGTTTGTTTGTTTGTTTGTTTTTACCCTTTTTTTGACCTTTGGGTTACATTGTATATCTTAGCCTTTCCCTTGGAAGGTTTAGATGTATTCCCTCTCCCCCCACCACTATGCTCACCACAACCCTAAGATGTGTATCTCCCCCTCCCCCAAACCCTAGTGGGCACTATCCCCATTTGAGCATCATAGTTTTAATCAGTCAGTACCAATTTGATAGCGAGTAGATGTGGAGCCCGTTTTCTTGATCTCGTGATACCTCACTTTGGATAACAGGTTTAAGCTTAATGCAGGATAGCATAAATGGTGTTAATTCACTGTCATTTCTTAGAGTTGAATAGTATATTGAGATAGTCTGGTTTAGTTTAAATCTTCTTAGTGTTCTATGACCTTCTTATACCTGAATGCTGATATCTTTCTCTAGGGTTAGAAAGTTCTCTATTATTATTTTTTGAATAAACTTTCTATCCCAATGTCTCTCTCTCTACCTCCTATTTAAGGCCAATAATCTTAGATTTGCTGTCTTAGGGGTATTATCTGTATCTTATAAGTGTGCTTTATTGTTTTTTATTCTTTTTAAATTTTCTCTTCTGACTGAATATTTTTAAATAGCCTATCATCAAGCTCACTAATTCTTTCCTCTGCTTGATCAATTCTGATGTTGAGAGACTCTCATGCATTTCTTAGTTTGTCATCTGAATTTTTTAGTTCCAGAATTTCTGCTTTTTAAAAAAATTATTTCAATCTCTCTTAATTTTTCTGCTACCCTCTTGAATCCCTTCTCTGTAATGTCTCAAAGCACTGAGCTTCTTCGGGACAGCTATTTAGTCTGAATTCTGAAAGGGCACATGTCTCCATCACTCTAGGATTTGTCACTGGTACCCTTATTTAGTTTTTTTGGTAAGGTTATGTTTTCCTTGATGTTCTTGATGCTTGTAGATTTTCGTCAGTGTCTAGGCATTGAAGAATTAGGTCTTTATTTTAATCTTGGCGGTCTGGGCTAGTTTGAACTAGTCCTTCATGAGAAGGGACTTGAGTGCTGTGATCTAAGTCTTTGGTCATTGCAGCCATATCAGCACTGGGGGTGCTCCAAGCTCAGTAATGCTATGATTCTTGCAGATTCCTGGTGGTGCCACCTTGGTGGACTAGGTAGGGTAAGATATGGGAGAATTCCATGGATTTCCATGCAAAGTCTCTCACTCTCTTCCCTCACTCTCTGTACTTGGCTGCTGAAGTTTCGGGAGGAGTGACATGGGTACTCCATTGTAGATACACTTGAATCCAGCCCATACTAACTCAAAGCCCATGGTGACTGCTTCTTGGCTACCACTAATGTTTATTCAAAGCCCAAGGGCTGTTTAATCAGCAGGTTGTGAATCTTGTCAGGACTGAGTCTTTCCCTTAAGAGCAGCATATTTTCTTCTGGGCCAGAATGGGTCTAGAAATGCCATCCAGGAACTAAGGCCTGGAATCCATGGATTCAGGAATCTACTTGGCACTTTATTTTACTGTGGCTGAGTTGGTACCCAAGTTGCAAAACAAAGTCCTCTGAACTCTTCTCTTTCCTTTCCCCAAGTGGAAGAAGTTCCCTGAGCCACGCTGCCTATATTTGGGAGGAGACGGGTGGTGACACAGGCACTGGCTTGGCCACCACCGCTAGTGTCTCACTGGGTCATATGCATCCCAGGTCCTCTGGCTCTGAGCCAGCACAGCCACAGGAATTGCCCAAGGCCTGAAGCCTTTGTGGCTTGATTGCCTTACAAATTTATTCCAGGCTCTAGTCCAGTTTTTGTCAGCTGGTGGTGGGGCTAGCCAGAACTCAGATTTCTGGGTGGAAAATTTTCGTCTGGCTGGGTTGGTCTAAATGCTCTCTCTCTGTAGGCATTGGCAGAAATCTTCCCTGTGCTGTGTTCCCCTGTGCCAGGGTGACCCTGAGTTTCAATTCAAAGCCCCATAAGCACTTCACTGTCCCTCCCCTGGGCACACAGATTCTCTCTCCACTGGGCATGATGGTGCAGCACTGCTGGGAATGAGAAAGTGGTCTTGTAGGCATTGCAAGATTGTCTTTCTGCCCTCTTCAGTGCCTCTTCCTTTGATATAATGTTAAAGCTAAGTAATATGATCACTCACCTGATTTTTGGTTCTTCTGAAGGTGCTTACTTGTGTGGATAGTTGTTGAATTAGGAGTTCATACAGAGGGTCAGTCGCTGGAGGTTTCTATTCAGCCATATTGCTCTTCTAATGTTCTCTTAGTTGCAGACACTAGCCCAGTAATAGCCATTTGTTGATAGGCCTAAGTTTGTATTAATAGCTCTGCTGTCTTGGGCTGTCTTACCTAAAATTGTTTCCCCAAATTTATGATGACAATTTATAATATTTTATTCATATAATGAGCCAAATATGACAACAAATATTTGTGGTACAAAAATACTTCAATGAAATACATGCACTGAGCCTTTTTTAGAGTGAGCAGTCAAAATGCATTCTTTGTCTTACATTGTAGTTTTTCAAAAATGAAGCAACTAAGTGAAGTTTAGAAAAATCAGCCATTTGTAAGAATGGCATTCAAGAGAATAACGGATTTTAAAGGAAAAAAGGAAGGAAATGATATGTCTAAATGATTGTTCTTACTAGGTTGCCATTTGATACATATTCTTTATATCAGCAATTTGGTAGAAACCACAAAATCAGCAGAAAAGCTGTTAAAGAAATGAGTTATTTATCCAAATCTGTGAATAATATAGTGCTTTTTGTTTGGCAGAAGGTAATTGGAGAAAAATACCATGCACTGAATTCAAGACTTTATATTGGACGTCCTCGATGGAAACTTCTATTTGATGAAATAGCAAAATGTAACAGAGGGTAAGGATTCTATATTTGAAGAAACTTGACAGGTGGTTAATGATTAAATGAAAATATTTCTAGGTCATTGCATGAAGTTTTAAAAGATGAATTAGCAGTGAGTTTATAAATTACAAAGTCACTTAAACACTCTATCACTATCAAAGGATAGTTATTGTAACCTGCAAGGCAGGTTATTGTAATGTAAAATAATTAAAATTTGGCTTAGAATTAGTCTATAATATATTTATGAACTAGGCTGTTATACTTGCTTATAAATTTGTGTAGACCCATTTAAAAAATGGTATTCATTCCCACAGCATATATCAGGTGATCATGGGAAAAGGTTTTCAGAAATCATGTTGACAAACAAGGGTACTTCACAAATAGTTCTAACAGTGAATACATTTAAAAATCAAATCATTGTGCCTTTTACCAGAATGAATATCTTTTTAAAAAATGTCTTCATTGTAATATATAGTCATTAAACCAATAATATTTCCACACATAATTTTTTTGAATCTATAATTTTATAAAGAATATTGATTTTATGGACTATGTGTCTGTGATCTGAAGAAATAACCATTAAAAGAGAAGTACTCACTTTAAGCCACAGATCAGCCAGCCGCTTTATCCTCTGTAAACTCATCATAGTGCAGAGCAATCAATGATGTATAAGAATTCTAAAAAGATTTTAAAAACTATATACCCACTCACACATTTTTAAGTTTACATCTAAATTGTTTCATAATAAGTTTAAGTAGTTGAAAAAGATGTAATTTCTAACATTTTGCAGATGTCAACATTTTACAATTAAATAATTCTTTTAATTTATTTATTATTTATTAATTAGTTTACATATACTAGACTATAAATATCTTAGCTACATGATACCAATCTCATTGATTATAAATATACACAAACAATCTCTTCATTTAGCAGTGGAAAATTTTATTAATGCATCATGCTTTTTTTCCTTGAACTTAAATTTCTATTCCACTAACCCTGAATTTTATCAAAATTTGATATATTTCTGTGTTTGAATTATTATACTTTTATTGCTAAACTAATAATACTTCTGCAACAAGAATCTAACAAGTTTCAAAAAATATATTTCATTTTCAAAATTTTCTGTGAACATAAGATTCCAGTGTTAATGTTTACTTCTGGCTTGAGTTATCATTATAATTATTAGCATATAGTTGATCACTGCATAATTTAAAAAATATGTTTGATAAACATCAAATGATATTTGATTATAATTGCATGGGCCAGCTTAAATAGATTTTCTTTAAAAACCACATTTACGAATTCATGAATAAATATTACTTTTTGAAAGATTCACTGATTCAAGATGCCCCCAGACTCTACCTGCAAAGATTTTGTTTTAGAAATTAAGGAATGGAGCCTGAGAAGCAAAATTTAAAAAGGAATAAAGTTATGCATGGGGTTCAGATTACAGCCATGTTTGAAACCACTTGTGTAATATTCCTGTTTCCTTAATGAAGTAGTTTTGACATGAAGAGGGAAGCATTATTTACAAAGAGTAGCCCTTTGCAGTATTCAGGGTGCTAGTTAAAGATGAACTTTAGAAAAAAAAATATGTATGTCAACCCAATTCCTTTCCCATCTGTCTCCAGTATCACCCATTTTAGATGCTATAATTTTGTCAAAGTCACCTGGCTCTTGATATGCACCACAGACATGTTTCTATTTAATGGAATTTCCTGACCTTTAAGACGAATTTTTTTTATTGGTTTTCATAGTATATTGCTAAAAACTTCGATAGTTTCTTTTGCTCAATTCTGAAACCAAATCCCAAAACAGTAGAGCATCATTTATAGGAAAATAGGTTGGGATTGTTGGTTCCTTCAGCTAGTTCTTAGGAATTCTCATTTGTTACACTGTTCATGTTTTAGAGCAATTTTGTATATGTGTTGGTAGGTAGTTCTTTTTCTGGAGACAGGAAAGGTCATTTAAGAAGAGCAAATGTGCACCATCTGCTGTTGACATTTTGTACAACACTCATTTCATGTAATTTGCTCTGGGACAGGCACTTGAAATGTATTGTTTTTTTTAAAGGATTTTAAATAGCAGACTTAGGAAAAGAATGAATCAACATTTTAAGGTCTCATTAACTGGAAAAAAAGCACAAAATGAATGGAAGGTTTCATTTAAGATGTAGCATTTTGGTTAACCTCATGCACAAAAATCGCTTAAAGAACATATAGAGATAAAAATAGGGATGAGAAGCATATACATTAAACTACTTTTTAATACTGTATATTGGGCAACACTTTTTAGTTTCGAGAAAGTGGTTATATATTAAACCAGTAGGCATTTGTTTAGTATACTATGTAGAATACAAATTTAAATTGGATTAAACACCCTTGGGCCCAGAAATGATGATTGGTAACTCTTTGTTATGTATACTTACAGAAGCTTTTATAAGTTTGTGTGTGTGTATGTATTTATAAAAGTATATGTAAACCTGTACATGTATTTTTATATACATACATGTATATAAAAATATGTATATATACATATATATTTAAAATGTAAACCTTCATTTTTAAACAAAAATCAAATCTATAGTATATAATTCTTCAACTTACTTTTTAACCACTTCGGTACCAGCGTCGACTATAGTCAACAACCACAGATGAACGTGCACAGCGACTTTAGCTGACAGCCATGTTATGACTTTTCTAATTTTTCATTTATGAAAATTGTGAACATTTAAAAATAACATAATGAAAACATATATGTATATGTTACCTATTCTGATTTACATTACAAGTAAAGCTTCCTGTAAAGTAAAACAAGCGTTCAGTGCTTTAAAGCTTTCCTCATCACACAAGAGCAAAATGGATTCGTTGTCAATGCACAGCACAAACTATCGTGCGGACTATGGCTATAGACAAGGTTTCGCGGTCGGTGAGCGCTCTACCGAAGTGGTTAATGATGAACTAATATATTGATCATGGATAATTTCTACCTCACAGTATTCTGGAATTTGGAATTATGGATACTGTGACCATTACTACCCTAATTATGGATATTTAGTTTACCTCTAGTTCTTTACTATATACAATGAGTACTGTACTAATTATCTTTGTACATCCTTTCTCACATAAGAATATTGTAGTTGATTAGGATCTTCGAAGTGTAATTGTTGTCTTGAAGGATATGCATGTTTAGGTTCTGCTCTACCAAAACCAAAGGTTGAAGCAATTTATTTTCCGCAGGTATATAAGAGTGTATGCTTTCTTTCATGGCATTTTTAAATAAACAAAATGAATTATGTAATAGTATTACATGATCATGGAGAGTGAAGGAGCTTTTTAAGTCACTCTACCCTCACTATTATTTTAGAAATGAAGAAGCTAATACCCCAAAATATAGTGATTTACCAAAAGCTCAAAATTCAGACCCGAACACATACCTCCTTACTGAAAGTTCATTGTGCTTTGCAGCATGGCATTTTCAGCTTGTCCCAAATAAAAAAAGTGGCAGTCTTATTTTCTATGTTCCTCTTGGGGGGAAGTCAGGGAGGTGTTGCAAAAAACTCTTATGTTCTCTGTGTATGTTAGAGCAGATTGTTAACTATAAAATACTAAAAGCAGCAATAACAAATTGTTCCAAAACATAAAGAGATATTCTAAATATTACTTTTTAAACCATTTAGTATATAATTTGTCAGAAATTTATTACATCTAACCAATATTTAGTTCCTGTTTATTATAAAAAATGTATATCATATTTTAAGCTGTTGAGTTTATGTATTATGTAAAGGGAGAAAGAAAGGTTGAACTTTATGTGGCCTTTTTAGTAGACGATTAGTACTCTGGGATTGGGTGAAATTGAGACTATATCTTTATTTTATTGGCTTGTAGTGTTTTCAAAACAATACAAATTAAGAACACCTAGGTTTGGTCCCTCTCACATTTCTCATTATTATATGAGATCCCGCACTTCAGATCTACTGGAAAAGCAAGTACTGATAGAATAGGAAAATATACCCAAATATATTGAACATTTGTGGAGCTATTTGCCAGCATTAACCCCCAAATATCATTTTCTGCTTATCTCTGAGCCTGTCTCCACCCATCTCATCAAAGCTTTTGTAGACAAATCTCCAGATAATTGTTAGATTGCAGCAATCTAATGCAAATTTTGTACAAGTGGATTGCAAAGAATAATTGTAGACCTTGAAAAAAGTGTTAGGAATTCATCAAGTTAGTGAAAGTGACATTGGGCACTCCTCAAATCACACAAAAAAGTTATCATAGAGTTAAACTAGTTAACTATTGTAAATAAAATGTAACAAAA
>VSMD01050794.1:25000-44671 GCA_008750895.1 Mirza zaza
CTCTCCCTTGTCATGCATTGGTTTATGATGGAGACATTGACAATGTAGTCACACTACTGAACAGTAAAACCTGTATTTTACTTTCTATATAATAGGAAATACTTCACTAGTTATTCAAATTTAAGTTCAGAATCAAGAATATTATTGTTGCACTGTTGGGTATCCTGAATTTCCATAGGGAATTATGGGGTTTAAAGTCACTGTTGAGACCACGTTGTGGGATACTATCAGTTTATGCTCCATGCCTATTATATTCTTGGTTCAGAAGAAAAACCCACATTACTACCTTAAGAATTAAGGTATTCATATAATTTAGTGATTTTGTTTAAAAGGTATTTATCAATTGCTGTTAAATATAACACATTGCTGAAATCAGCAGTGTGACTTGCCTTGCCACATATAATATGATAGATGCTACTGTCATTTTTGGCTATGATTCACCAATAGCAATCAAGCATGCTAACCCATCCAGCATTGAATGACCGTAACCATATTTACTTGTACGTATTTCTGTCTCTCCTTGGAATTCATTCTTCTCCCTTCTGTGGAAAGAAGGTGAGCCAGAAAAAGTGATGGGAAATGTGCAATGCTCCTGCAGATGTAGCTCTGAAGGCATATTTAATAACCAGTGCATCTTGGCTTTCTAGGTTAAAAAGAATTTACATGAAAACACATAACAGAAAGAACTAGTAAAAAGAAGCTTGAGTTAGTCCAGGCTTAATGTGCAACACTGACATTTTACTGATCATAATTTATTTATGTGATTATATTAGCACACCTAATTTCAATAAACAGAAGATTTTTCGAAGAATAAAGATGATATTTCAGAGCAGGTCTGCTATTCTAGATGAGCCTCCTTGCCCATTTTAAGTTACAATTGTTGTTCAAACGTTAAGTATTAAACACAGGTAATTTTTGCTTCTGTAGATTGAAATGAAATTAGGCCTTCATCATGCATGTTTAACAGAGTTTTTGTTTTGTTTTGAAGGATTCTTTCTCTGGGGATAATTCTTGTCATACAAGTCTTAAATCACTAATTTTAGTGGCAATAAATATTAAAATTGAAATGGTGTCCTTGAAATTTCTATAAGTTCACTTTTCCTTTGCAGCAAATAAACCAGCAATATGTGTTCACAATATGATGCAAGTTTAAAAAACACAATCTACTTGTCAAAGATTAGCATTTGAGTGCAAACTAGCATGAGCAGCCTTAAGAATTTGGGTTCCAGGAGTATCTGATTATGGCAAATTACTTCCCTGGCTTAGACTAAGATTTCTTATTTGGACTAAATCAGTAATTCTTCATCTTTTTGGGATAATGTATCTTTTTGAGAACTTGATTAAAAATGCATATTGTGACAGACAACACATTATATACAATTTTGAGGAGCCCACAGATAATTTCTAGAAATAAATATACCCATTTAAAAACCTCTGCACAAAATTATTGCTATAGGTCTTTCTACCTATACATTTCTTTTCTTTGATGTTTTTGGAAAAAACTATCAATTTTTTATAGAATTATACTAAGAAATTCACTTTGTGGATAAGAACATTCTCTTTATATGCCTCCAAACAGAGAATCCAAAAGGACCATCCATTGGTTTTTAATCTTCTTGCGTCTACTGATTTACACATGGGAAGTCTATGACTTTTACATTTAATAATACTTTAAAACTCAGATTTATACATACATGCTATATATTAATACATAAATACATTTGGGACTTAGTTTCCTTTTTAAAAAAAAATTCAGGTTAAAAGTGAAATGCTTGATAGTTCTTCGTTTAGTGACTTAAAAATGTGAATTGGGGGCCTGTGATAATAGAGGCACTTAAAGAAATAAAAGCAATGTAGACAAGGCATAAGCTGAACTGATTTCATCTATACAGCCATATTACTTATAATCCCCCAAATCAGTGCCTACTTGGAGCATTCACAGTAGGTAATAAGTTTAAATTACAAGGCATTGTTAAAGAAACTTGCTAGTGGCAAATAGGTTGTTGTCATCAGTAGATAATGTTGGTGCTGAACAATGTTTATTATACTGAAGCGAAAAATGTTTAAGGATAATGCTTTTTTTCCTCAAAGGTCATTACCCCAACCGAACAGTGAGTTTTCTAAACAAACCAATGGGACAAAATTTTAAGTTGCTACTCATGATAAGCAGTTGCTTTTCCTTGTGCTAGCTAGGATATTTTCCTATCCAGTTATGTAATAGAAATATGAAATACTGAAGTTAGCAGTACTCTTATTTTACAGTTGAGGAAATTGAAGCCCAAAGTTGCTTCAAGTCATCTATTGAGTTTGTAGCAGAGATGAGAAGGGATCTAAACTTTTCTAATCTTTGCTACTGAAAGGTTCCTCTCACCTCCCTATGAAATATACATCTAATAAAACATCTAGTTCTGTTAGTTTGAATCTCCCTTGAAAAACCCTATTTAGCGCCAAAAATAAGGTACTGAATGTTAATCCTAGATTCAGATACAGAAAATCACATTCGTCTTTCCAGTTATCTTCTCACTTTAAATTTGTTAGTCTTATAAAGTATTTTGCTTATTTTCAGATGTAAGTTTTTAAACATGATAATTGTGCTAAAGGGATTGTATTTCCAGAACTTTGCATTGGAGAAATCAGTATTAGGATGGGTTGTAGGATATGCTAATATTATAATTTTAAATTTAAGTTCATAGATGAAAGTCATAAAACTTCACCATCCAGGGAAACCAGAAAAAAAGTTGATATTAAAACAAATGACTACTGTTCTGTATTCACATGACCATAACTTGATTGTTATGCAGGAGAAAAGACTCAGGCTTTTGTAAACTAGTGAGACAAGAAATAAATGAAATCAAGCACAAGGAGATTGGCATTTACTTCAACTGCCACAGGACAGTGAGAACTCACTGTTATCCTCTGTCTAAATATCCTCTTTATTGCACCACCTTCCTTATTCTCTTCTGTACTATTCACAAAGGACAGAATTGCAAAAGCTACTGAGACCAAATTTTCCAATGAAAAGAAGCAGAAGACTTAGCATACTTAGCAAAGAAGGGTTCATTAAAAGAGAAGAGAAGAAAAGGCCACATGGATCTTTAAAAATTAGCAGAAAATAATGTTGCTTTAGAAAAGAAACCAATAATCTGAATGAAGAGGGTTAAACTACACATTTCAGAATTGGTAAGGGCAAGAAATGTCTCCTACTAGCAAAACTAGAGGGAGAAAAGGTCAGAGAAAAAAATTATTTAACATATCAGGACATAATAATGCAGTTTCCATAAGTCAAAAAATGCTCAGACATGTGGCAAAACTATTACTTGGGTTGGGAAAATGTAAAAAAGAATGTGTTTGGCCTGTTTTTAGGTAGCCTTTCACATTTTCATTAACATTAGTATTTTAGCAAGAAGCTTTACCTTTAATTAAAATTTTATCTGGCTTCTTTAAGAAATAGAGCTTTGGTGAGCTGCTATTTGACTTAGAGAAGACCCCGACATTTAGATGAGAACCAGCACTATATAAATACTCTAATATACGTAGCAATAAAGGAGAGGGTGCCATGCATTGCTTCAGTCACATACACCATGCATTAAAATTCTGCCATTGCAAGGTCATATTTCACAGCTCTTATCCTCCCTGGTTTTCACCCAGGGAATGAAAACTACCTTAACAAAGATAGACACTGAGAAACAGACATTCTCTCTGTTGTATCATGACAACATATCTGTTCATCTATATCAGCATATTCGTTTGAACCTAGTTATCAATTTAGTATGACTATATAATTCATTTTAGTGGTGAGAAATCTCGACATTACATAAAATGGTGGCTTTGCTTACCTGCAAAAAATAAACTGCAGCCGATACATTGCCTAAAGAGACATCAGTTAAATCTTCTAGGTTCTCCTCTCCAGCTGAGCCTTAAAGGAATGTAAAATACCTTACGACAGGTATGTTGGAACATGACCTGGGTTGTAGCCTGTGCTCTGTGATTAGACGTGCTGCACAGTTTATTCTCCAGTTTCCCAGTACTACCTGGTTAAGGAAAATGCCAGCTTTTGAGTCAGCTTGGCATCTTTAACAACAGACCTGGGTGTCTACCAGGTGCAGTTACACCTTTATTTAAAGATGACAATTATCTGCTTACCAAATGGCATTAGCAGGAGATTTTTTTTTCTTCTCATTAAAATTTATTTTAAAATCAGAGGTGGGAAAAGTAAAAATCACTTTAAAAAGTGGGAACTCAATTGACTGCAGCGCTGTTCTACCCTGAGAAGGTGCCAGTGTTACCACTTTATTCAGCCACCTGCAGTGGTTGTGGAGTGGACAGGACCCTGGGTTGGAAATCAGAAGACTTAGAGCCTTCATCCCTGAAATGGATTAGACTACTTTCGTAAAAAATGGGAATCCTATCTACCCCTATCTAATACGCAGGGATGTAGTGCGGCAAGATTGTGGAGGAGGGTAGAAATGTGCTGAGAGACATTTCCTGGGCAATCTTCCTTAGTAGGATTTTTGATAACAGAGTAAAAATAAAGCACTATTGTAAGAAAATAAAAACATAGGCTTTTATGAGTCACAGTCCATTTTAACTGAAAGATGCAGTATTTATAATAATTTTATTTTCTGAGCAAGTAAGGAAATACCCACAGCAAATCAGTACCACTCTGTTCTTCTGAGATTCCCATAAACAACTCACCTGTTACATCCAATATTCGCTTTCTGAATAGGAAATTTTGGTCATGACTCTTGTGACGAGAGACAGGTGTATTGATTTATGAAAACAGAGTTAAGAATCAAGGAGGTTGATACAAGTTATCTTACTTATTTAAAATTTGATGGAGGAAAAAGTAGGTGTTTATGAGACATCTACTGAATTAAAACCAAGACCAGTGTCTTAAAACTAGTAATAATTCTATTTATAAAAAGCACTACATTGTAGCTACTTTTTCTTAGATAAGAATAAATTCATTGCTTTCTTACTCTTACTGAATATACTTTATGTGTTTTTATCAAAGCTCACATTATTTTGTAGATTTTTTGTATTTAAATTATGTTTGTATTTTTATGGTGGATTATAAGAAAAATCAATTCAATGTAAATGAAATTCTACAATAATGTGTAATAATACTTTCCAACTTTCATAGCATTCCACAGTGGCAGGTTTGCAATTGGAGGAAGCAAAGTTCTCCCATCAAAGTATGAGATACTTAGTTATCCAGGTGTGGCATTTGTTTCTTGTTGTCTAAAGTGCGAGATTATACAGTGCTGAAGAGGAGGCACTAAATCAAATTCAATACTTCTAAGAACTGAAAAGGTGTGTTTATTTTTATATGTAATTTTATTGCTATAAATAGTTTGTAGAGAACATTTGTTTTAGAACATGCCATGGTACTTAAAAGAAAGTGCATTCTTGTAGCCCTGGCTTGGGCGAGGCAAAAGGTATTATATGTAACCAAACTGTTTGTACCCCCATAATATTATGAAATTAAAAAAAAAAGCTAAAGAAATAAAGATTGGTCAACCATACTTAAATCTTTTTTCATTGTAAACTAATTATTCACTTTTGACAGTAATAATCAAGAATTTTCTCTAGAATTTTGAGAAAAGAATAATAATGTTTTCATCCTAATGAAAGACCAAATAGACTAGTGTTACATGTGAAGATAATAAAGAAGTAATACTTAAGAATGTTCCTTTGGAATATTTTGAAATTAGTCTAATTTCCAAACTTCTCAACATATTTGTGATTTTTTTTAGCATGATATATAATTGGGAATTATAGGATTCTGATAGTTAAATTAAAATGCTGAATGTGGGATTTGGCTTTATTTTTGTTTTGATTGGGGTACTAGTTTAAAATCTCATAATTGTGCCCACTGAAATTAGAAACATTAAATATTTGTACAGTTTTAAAATGCCAAAATTATATATATTTTATGCACAGAAAATGAATAAAGTATAATATGCTCATTATGAAGTCTAAATGTTGAGTTTTTAAATGTGATCATTGAAAATTTCAATTTTACCTAAACATTGAGTTTACTGTATATATACATAACAGTATATACACAAATAACTCCTGTTTACAGGTCTTTGTTTTTTCCAATATATCACCATCTTCCTGTTTTGAAGTTTGTGAATTACATAAAATTAAGAATAATAATAGAGTAACTCCCAGGTTTGTCTGACATGTATTAATATGTAGGTCAGATATGACCCCTTTGCCATAAGCCCTGTCCTGGAGATCTGTGTTCCGATACCATCTGAAAACTGACTTTCGCATCAGCAAACTGCAGACCAGAATTTTCTCAAAGAATCATTCTATTTTGTTTCTGCATTGCCTATGAATTTCAGTAGAGCCTATAATTTTATAGTCAACAGAATGAGTGAAAATGCATCAATATACATGATTGTAGTCATCTTTACATCCCAAGATATACCTAGTAAGGTATACCAAATGAGAGAATGCCTTCCTGCATCACAGGATGAAAAGATACTTGGCTTCAGAGTAAAGACATTATGTTATCCATGTTTCTAAATGTATGTTCTTTACATTAAATTATTACTCATTATTTTCTTTAGTTTAAAAGTCATTCATGGGTCAAATCAGATGCCACAGTGCTCTAATTTATAGAGCTTTTAGAAGTGATGACTTGTTTGTAGGGTTTAATCAGGTTATTTCACTATGTGATACTACGTTTTTCTCAATTAATTCCCACCACGTTGCAATCTTTCAAGTGATTTATTTTCAAAGAATTGGCTTTCCTGAGATGGTGTCTTGCCCCTTTTATTTCGCCAAGCTGTCATACATTCTGTAATGGGCATTTCAGTAGGTCAAGTTCAAATGCATTCAAAAGGCAAGATTAGCATTTATGTGCTTGCATTCTGTATGTGCATTATTTGCTTTGTGTCACAAAGAGGTCATAAGTGCATACTTTAATAGCATTAGTGTTGTAAAATTACCCATCAGCAGCAGCCAGTGAGGGAAAAACACAAAAGATAATTGGGGAAAAAAAAATTTATGGTGGGGGCAGGGTGCACAGATAGGGGAGACATTGATGCAAATCTCAATTCTAAAGATTAAGAGTTTCTCTCAAGTGCCTTTTTAAAATTCATATTGATTACCCTACTGTTGGAAGTGTGTTTGCCAAAGCTAATATATATATATATATATATAGAGAGAGAGAGAGAGAGAGACATATAATGGAAGTGTGACAGTAAAAGATTCTCATCAGGCTTTTTATTAGGCAATGAAATCTCTAAGAAATCTTTTTAAGTGGCTTGTGTTACAGAGGCCATGTTTGCCACTTGTTGATAAATGGGTAATCAACTGGGAGATACAAGCATACACATGCATAGCAGAATTGGTTTGGCATTTCAGATATAGACCCAAAATACTGTGTGGAAAACACTTTTGACTTAGAGGGGCTGCTAATTATGATAGACTTCAAAGTTACCTTATATGCATTTTGATAAGGTGATTTCTGAAACTGATTTTCAGTTTATTCTGACAGATGACTTTGGTGGAAGGTTTTGACTATTAAATTCAGATGTCAAGATATTTAAACAGTTACCCATGTGCCTTGGGTTTCTTTTATGGTGGTGGTAGGAAGTGGTTTGTTCAGTTATTTATTTTAAATCTCTAATGGGATACTTGGAGGGTGGAAATTGGGGAGTAGTTACCTTGTACTGGTCTACCAAAGCAGATTGAAACAAAACATCTACTATTGCAACTGTGGGGGCTTTGTTTGGGGGCTTTGCCCCTGCCCTTTAACCTTTATCTGTCAGTAACAGGAAGAGTGCTTCAAATTAGCACAGGAGCAGGTGGATAGAGCCCTGAGACCCACAGCCATACCCTGAAGTTGTACTATGACTATATCTTCTCTTTTCAGTTGTCTAATATAAACTCTATTCCGCACCTATTTCCTTGAACCCAGATTTAACTCTGAACCTTTTTCAGGATTCCTGGGCAATTTTTTCCTGTTGTTTCCTAACCCAGCTCCAGACTTTAGGACCCAAGCTCTGATGCCACTCTTGGTAAAAGCCTATTTGTTTGAGTCTTTCTATTAACCCAAGCTCTGCTTGTGTCTGTTCTCCACTCAGCCCCTGAATTAACCTATTGTCCTTGGCTCTGAGTTATACTCTGCCTCAGGGCTTAGAGGAGTCATCCAGGCACTGGCCCTGCCTGATCATAGCCCCTTCTGTGCCCATGGTTACTATAGCTCCCAGTCACATGCAGTGTGCTGCAGAACCAGGGGTCTTTATAGTACTTAAGAGTTTATTTGCCTAAGAAACGCTGCTCCAGGTACAGTCAATTCTTGTTATTCATAGTAGTTTTGTTCTATAAAGTTACTGCACAGACTGAATTAGTGAAGACCAAATCAATACTCTCAGTTATCTTTCTGAGAAACTCTGATCACATTTTCATCAACCATTTAATACATAATCTTTCTGGTTAAGGACATTTTTTAAACTATAGTTGATTTACTAACATTGAACTCATGGACAATGATGCTATAACTCATACCTGAACAAAGCTTATCTGATATATGTATTTTATCCACAAAGCAAGAAGACAGCCTTCTTGTCCTTAGGGACACTACTTGGTGAGTATAGTGAAATTACCAACAAAGAACACAAAAATTTTAAAAATGTGACACTAAATAGACCAGGGAAAGGACACTTGTTTACAGTATGAAAGCTGAAACAAGAAGGCAAAACAGAATTATTGTCTTATTTGGCCTCAGCTGGGAATTTGGATCTTGAGAGAGAAATGTTTTGCTGTTCTGTGCATGTTTGCAAGTAACCATGAAATGTGCAGTGAGTAATTAATCTCAGGGTTACCAAAAAAAAATGTTAGCAAGTAAGGGATCTGCAAATATGGAAACCAGAAATAATGAAGCTTGACTATATCTGCTTTCCCTGAGTATGGTGATGGGGAGGAAGATTCTGTGTCTTTTTAATAGCTTTAGTCTTTATTACTGACTTATTGATTTTGAACTAACTTAGAGAGGTTTTTCTGTAGGGGAGAGAGAGATGCTTCCCCATTTTGGTTGGTCTGGCTCTCTTTTCACCCCTTTCTTTCCACTGCCTGCAAGAATAGAGAACGTTAATTTGATTGGATATAGTGAGAAATTTTTATTGGCCCATATTTATGAATAGATATGATTATTGTGTGCGAAAGATTGTGCATATGCTTGTATGCAGAAAAAAAGTCAACATAATCAGGCCTGAGACTGCTGTCCTCTTTGGAAAGCCTTGCTTGCAAGGTTGACTCCTGGCTGGCATCTGGGAACTTAGATTTTAGGAGTGTTTTCTGTACTCTAAATCTGTGGTCCCCAAATCCCAGGCCTCAGAGCTCCACCCCACTTCTTCCAGCCTTACCCCATGGGAAAAATTAAAAAATTGTCTTACATGAAACTTAGGAACAGGGCAGGCAAGCAAGCCAGTGAAGCTTCATCTGTATTTACAGCTGCTCTCCACTCCCCATGGTTGGTATCACCACTTGTGCTCTGCCCCCCACATTCCACACCCCCCACTCCCTGCCGTGGAAAAATTGTCTTCCATGAAACCCGTCCCTGGTGCCAAAATGGTTGGGGACCACTGCTCTAGATGATAACAGTGGGTCAATGTGACTAAACTTTTGTGCAAAACAATAAGGTTTATGCTGAATAACTGCTTTCCTTCTGGGAGTCTGGAATTTTGATAAATGCTAGGCAGGGTGCCCATGTGACCAACCTCCACTAAAGCCCCAGGCACTGAGTCGCTAATGAGCTTCCTTCCTAGACAACATTTCACACAAGTTGCTGGAGGAATTAAGCATATCCTGTGTGACTCCACTGAAAAGGACCATTGGAAGCTTGTACTTGATTTACTTTAGACTTTGCGACATACACCATTTTTCCTCTGCTGATTTTGCTTTGTATCCTTTCATTGTAATATATCTCAGCTGCAGGTGCAACTATGCTGAGACCTGTGAATCCTCCTAGGGAATTACCAAGCCTAGGTGATATTGGGCACCCCTGACACAGCTTACATGCCTCTTAGTACCTTGATCTCTCCTTGTCCTTCCGTGTGCCTGAGAGGAAAGTGGATGTAGAACCTTACCTCATATTCTCACTCTTTCTTCCATTTCTTCTATGTCGTGCATACGCTGGACTCTCAGTGCAGGTTGTACCTTCTTTGTTGTGTTTCTTTTCTCTAGTTGCCATCCTTTCTCCATTTGATAGCCTAAGGGTGGTAAGTGCCCCAGATTTGGAGTCATTTTTACTAACAGTTGAGGGTTCCATTTAGTGTTATTGCTTAAGTCTCATACACCAAACTGGCTTTACCAGAGAATCCCAAATTGACATTAGTCACTGGTCTAGCTACTAATAGAACTTTCTTTCCCCATTGCATATAGTTTATTGTATATTCCTCTTTCAGTTACCTAACACAAAACAGAGGTAATTGGCAGGACAGAATTCAAACACTCTTTGGTGCTTTTTGTTAAGTTTCATTACAATACTATCAAACCCCTAACACTCCTTGCCTATTTCTCTTCTCCCCTCCCTCCCTTCCTCCCTCCCTCCCTTCCTTCCTTCCTCCCTTCCCTTTCTTCCCTTTCTTTCTTTTCTTTTTTTCTTGATATCTCTGAGTCTTAACAAAATATCTGATTCTTAGTGGGTGCTTAATTACAAATAGTGTAACTATTTGGTAAATTAAACATAATTCTCATTATGTTGCTATAACTGAGGTGCATATCTAATAGGAAATATTGAGTATTGCCAGAGGTATTTATACCCATGGAAAGAATCTTAAAATAGTTTTCGTCAAAAATTTAAAAAAAAATTGTAAAGGAAAATTAAACTAGAAGAAATCAGTTAATTATGTATATGATCAACACATTCCTTTTTAGCACTTTGGCATTAGTTATTTGTCTAGTTAGGGAAAAAGTAATATCAGATGTTAAAACTTGAATGTGCATTTTGATTCTTCCTTGTTGTTATCTATGCCACAAAGTTCTCTTAATTTTTCCTTTTTGAGGTATTTTGCATCCGTCTTTTTCTTCCCCTATGACTGCAATTTTAATTTAATATATAACCTCAACACCAGTTAGTTCAAATATTGGCCCATATAGAGAAGCATTAAATTCAAGGGTACTAGCACTAGACTACTAGCAATAGAAATGATTTTTCCATGTGTAGTTGAAGACATTTTTTATTATTTAAAAATTTTTTTTGCACGTGAATACCTTGAAGGAATGAAAACTTTTTAAATAAAAATTTTGATATCTATAACTCTTGGCTTTCTTCTTTATGTCTGTACTCAAAATTTATTTTAGCATCTGCTGAGGATGCAGCTTAATGAAGTTTTAAAGCTCATCCCAGTGACCTATAACTATTTGAAGAGTAGGAGATCAGGGTTTCCTTTTGCTTTCTAGAAAAGCTCTATTGTTATCAAAGGAAACCAACTCAAAATTCTCCAACACACTCTTTTCTGCCCTGCCTTCAAAACTTGATTTAAGATATACCAGTCATCTGAATAACTAGAAAGATTAGTTTAAATGTCGTTTCTTCCTTGAACTTTCCTTGGTGGTACTAAAAGATGTGCATGCACAAACACACAAATACACACACGCACACGCACACACACTTCTCAAACATTCAACCACACACACACCTGGGAATAAGCTATGCCAACATAGTGTACTAGAAAAATCCATGAACTTTGGACCAAGATACTGGTTTGGATCTCAATTTCATACTAGCAGCATGCTTCGGGGCATGCTGCTCCACCCCTTAGCATTCCAATTTCTTTATCTTCTAAGTGAGGGTAATAATAAACTCACAAGATTTTAGTGATCAAATATGTAAAATACTCATCTCCTGACATATCATATTATAAAATCTGCCCTAAATATTAAGTCCATCAAAACTTTCAACTTCCATAACTCTTCTATGGCCTCAAGGTAAATGTGTCATATTTTTATAATCTGGGAATGGAAATATATCTTACCTTTCTCCCTGGACTGTAAGCATTTTAAGGACAGAACTTCTTTCTAGTCGCTTCTGCAGAACCCACAAATCCTAGCCTGGTATTCCTGATTCCAACTCATACTTCATCCATTGATTTCTACAAAGAATTGTTCTGAACTAAGTTATTTTTATAAATTATTCCGGTATTATCTATCATTAATACTTTTTCTTCATGATTTATCTATGGAAGCTCTAACAAAGATATTCACCATCTGCATCTAAGAACACTGTCTTCTAGAATCCCTGGAAGATTTATCACAGCATGCTTTCAATTCCTGCTAAGAACTTTTTTATAAGCATTTCCCTCTTCTTGGTATCACTATTTTTTATCAGCTTTGGCTCTTTATTTTTATTTTTTAGTAGAAGTATTATCTATTTTAACACAACCTGGACTTCTATAACTTTCAGCAACCTTTACTTTTTGGAAGTCCTTGACATATTGAAGTGGAAGCTAGATCTTATTGTTTTCTGAGCATAAAGTGTGTTATTCTGTTTTTATTTTTCTCTATTTGCTTAGATTTAACTCTCATTTTTATATTTAACATGTATCCCATTCTTACTAGAGACCAGGCATTTGGAATATAATTTCTCAAAATTGATGCAGAATTTGTCCTCATGAAGCTTATAGATTAGTGAAAGAGACTGCATTGAACTTACTTGCTTGAGCACCACAAGTAAGAATGGCATGAGCTAAAACTGGAGAGGGAGGCAGGGGCTAAAACAGGAGGTATTTGTTGAGGATTTGGAATTTAACTGGAGAGATATGTTAAGCTTCTGAAGTGTTATAAGCATGCTTTTGAATGGTTACTTCAATTGCTATGTGGATTAGAAGACAAGTGAAGAGCCTAGAATCCAGTCAAGAGGCTATTGCAGTAGTTTCAACAAGAGATGATGGTGGCTTAGACTGGAATTGAAATAGAGAGATTGCTGTGACACCGAGGGCAGGTTAGAATGAAGTGGAGATGTGCTAAATTTCCTTTATATTGCAGGCAGACTCAAGAGTACCACTGATAGATTAGATGTGGGAGGTAAAGGAGAGAGATATACCAGAGGAGACATCTAAGTTTCTTGCATGAGAAATGACTTGGGCTCAGATGCCATTTATTAATTTGTGGAAGTTTGGAGGAGAAACTGATTTTTAGAAGGATATTTAGAGTTCACTTTTACATGTGTTAAGTTCTAAATAACTGGGATATTTAAGTAAATCTTAAAATAAGCGGTTGAATATATCAGTCAGAAGCTCTGAAAAGAAGCTTGGACTAGAGATATAAACTTGAGAATCACCAAAAGTTTGGAAATTTTGGAAGAGAAGACTCAAAAAAAAGTAGAAAGGGAACATAAAAGTGACAAGAGTGTCTATGTGTAGTGGATGCCATGGTATACTGGATAAACTGCTCCTTCAGGGCCAAAACACTCATTTCCCAACTACTATCAGTGTTGGCTGATGATTGCTCATAGCTGAGTCCCATCCCAGGAATTGTGCTCACAGAATGGAGTCCTTTGCCTGAGTTTATACCTTTTCACCTGGGTCAGCACACATACAATGACTACACAAGGTGGGAAAACAAATACTTAAACTCCTTTCCTCAATGCGGAGCAGTTTGAAAAGACCATTTCAGCTCGGATCACTATAGTATCACCTGAGACTTCTGAGGAACCCGAGTGAAGACAGCTAGTTCAAAAGTCTCCTTAGGAAGCAGTCTCTGAAATAGAATTTTGCTGCTAGATAACCTGCCAGTTAATTGGCAGTGCAGACTCCATCACTAGTAGTAGATGCAGTGTGGACATGCTAGCATGCTATAGTCAACAATTGTCAAAAATGTCACCAGTGTTATTGGAATGGGCTTATAGAAGAATGGAATGCACCTATAAAGCATAACATAGGGGTTTGAGAAGTTCATAGGGAGTGGCTCTTGTTGAGTGCTATTGATACACTGACAAAGTATGAATACAAAGATAATGAAAATAGACATTGACAAAAGATAATGAAATGTTGGGGGTAATTAAGATGAATTGTGAAAATTGCTGAACCTATACTTCAAATTGAAATCTGAAACTTAATCAGTTGAAAAACCTTTCAAAGAGGGTGTTAGCCTTCCCTGGGTAAAGAAATTCCCATTTGTGAACTAGTTTAGCAGAAGTCCTTGGGGTTTCAGACAAAATTTGCTTGTTATCTTCCTTTCCTAACTGCTTGTCCTATGGACTTCAGACTTGCTTAGTCAACCTCCATAATTGTGTAAGACAACTCCTTATAATAAATTTAAATATATGAATATACGTATGTGTGTATATATATGTATATGTGCATATATATTCATATCCATTCTAGCTGCAGAGCTCTGTATAGGGTTAGCAGAGGCTTCTATTACTTTGCATTTTCTCTTACTTATAACACCTTGCTTCTGTTATTCCCTTGGAGGAATTAGATATACAAGCATTCCCTAAAAATGATATGTAAACTTCTGCCTTAACATGTTTCTAATAGAATTCCAACTGAGAAATTTTTATTTATTTATTTATTTATTTATTATTTTATTATTATTATTATTATTTTTGAGACAGAGTCTCACTTTGTTACCTGGACTAGACTGCCGTGGCGTCAGCCTAGCTCACAGCAACCTCAAACTCCTGGGCTCAAGCAATCCTTCTGCCTCAGCTTCCCGAGTAGCTGGGACTACAGGAATGCGCCACCATGCCTGGCTAATTTTTTCTATCTATTTTTAGTTGGCCAATTAATTTCTTTCTATTTTTAGTAGAGATGGGGTCTCACTCTTGTTCAGGCTGGTTTCAAACTCCTGACCTTGAGCAATCTGCCCGCCTCAGCCTTCCAGAGTGCTAGGATTACAGGCATGAGCCACCGCGCCCGGCCAAGAAATTTTTAATGTCTAGAAGTCGAAGAGTTGACACTGTAAGGAATGCTAAGAAGGAAAAGTCAGAGAGGGAGAAAGAAGGAAAACCCCAAGTGGGTTATTGCCCAAAAACCATAACAAGAAAAGAGTGTTTAAGAAGAGTGCAGTCAGAAGTTTCCAATCAGAAGTTTACATTCAGAAGTACCCAAGGATAATGTAAAATGAGTACCAAAAATGTCATCTGATTTGACAATATGGACACCATTGGTGACCTTGGTAAGGAAAGTTTCAGTGGTGAGGTGGGACAGGAAACAGATTGGAGTGGGTGGGGTGGAGTACTGAGAAAAAGCAGTGGAGACCTCAGATGTAAACAGTTTTGTTAAGAAGCTTGACTATATAATTTGAGATATGTTCCTTCTATGCCTAGTTTGTTGAGGGTTTTTATCATGAAAGGGTGCTGGATTTTGTCGAATGCTTTTTCTGCATCTATTGAGATGATCATACGGTCTTTGTTTTTGCAACTGTTTATGTGGTGAATCACATTTAATTATTTACGTATGTTGAACCATCCTTGCATCCCTAGAATGAATCCCATTTGGTCATGGTGGATTATTTTTTTGGTGTGCTTTTGAATTCAATTTGCTAGTATTTTATTGGGTATTTTTGCATCTATATTCAAACAAGATATTGGTTTGTAGTTTTCTTTTTTTGTTGTGCCCTTTTCTGGCTTTGGTATCAAGATGATGCTGGTTTCATAGATTGATTTGGAGAGAATTCTCTCCTTGATGTTATGGAATAATTCCTGTAGTATGGGTACCAGCTCTTCTTTGTAGGTCAGGTAGAATTTGGCTGTGAATCCATCTGGTCCAGGGATGCATTTTTTGTTGGAAGATGTTTTATTATTGCTTCAATCTCTGTGGTCACTATTAGTCTGTTCAAGAGTTCTGTTTCTTCCTGACTGAATCTTGGGAGATTGTGTGTTTCCAGAAATTTGTCCATTTTCTCTGTGTTTTCTAGTTTATGTGCATAAAGATTTTTGTAGTATTGACGGTTGATTTTTTTTCCTTTTGCTAGCCCTCTCTCCCCCACCTCCAATGATATTTTGTATTTCTGTGGTATCAGTTGCAATGTCTCCTTTTTCATTTCTGAATGAGTTTATTTGGGTCCTTTCTCTTCTATTCCTTGTTAATCTAGCAAGAAATCTGCCGATTTTGTTTGTCTGTTCAAAGAACCAGCTTTTTGCTTTGTTGATCCATTATATTATTGTTTTGTTTTACATTTCATTTAGTTTTGCTCTGACCTTTGTTATTTGTTTTCTTCTTCTGGCTTTGGATTTGGTTTCCTCAAGAAATATGGCAAAAGCTGAGTGGAAATGTGATATTAATGGAGAGCAATTTTGTTTTTAAGTTGAGCATGACTAAATGCTGAAGTGTTAAGGATCCTATAGACTGGAAAAAGTTGAAGACACAGCAAAGGATGAGGAAAATTAGTGCAGTAAAGGCTCAGGAAGTTCAGAAGTGCTGTGATCCTAATCTTATAAAGAGATGGGTCCTTGACAGTAGGAAGGACTCTTAATGGCAACTATGGAGAATAAAAAGAAAATAGGTAAAACAAAAATGTAGAAAATGTGTAGATTTTCTGGTAGAAAATAAAGGATCCCCTATCTGTAATCCCAAATACCTTATTTATATATTTCAATATTGCAACTTTATCAATAATTTCTAATTAATATGTGTATGTGTATGAATATATATATACATATTTGTGTATCTGCTACAGTATGGGTGTTTATATATATACACATATATGTACATATATAAAAATATCTCTACCAAAGCACTTTATGTCTTTAAAAACTGGGTAGAATAACAAAAATCCTAATGAACTATTATTGTCACAATTGTTAAGGTGAAATTCTCTTTCATGATTTTATACTTATATTAATCTCTCTTCCAGCCACTCTGAATTTCTCTGATTTGGTTTATGCCAGGGGACAAAAACTTTTTCAATCAAGGATGATATAGTAAATACTGTAGGCTTTGTGGCCCATATGGTTTCTGTTGCAACACACTCAACTCTACTATTGTAGCATGAAAATATCAATAGATGATACATAACATAAATGAATGGGTATAACTGTGTTCCAATAAAGCTTCATTTACAAAAACAGCTGGCAGGCAGGATTTAGCCCATTGGCCATATTTTGTCAACACTTGCCCTTACTCATGTCATCCTTTGTTCAGACTATTCACCTCCTCTACCTGGTGAAATGTGCATGAGTCCAATTCAATTATCAACTTCTCTTTGAGATCTTCTATATCTCCCCTGATTGCATTGTGCCCCATATCATTAATTACATTACTCCTATAGGACTTAAAATATTCCCTAATGATAGTCCTTGTCATACTGTAATGATTTGCTTATAGACTTGTCTCTTCTGAAGTATCCTGACTTCACTGTGAATGGAGACTAAATCTTATTAACCTTTGTATCTCTGACACAGTGCCAACACAGGGTAGGCGCTCCTATAAATACTTGTTCCTTGAATGAATGAATAAAAGTGAACAATCTGTTGGATACCCCAATTATCATGATATAATTAATTCACATTGTATGACTGTAATAAAACATCATATGTACCCTGTAAAGATATACAACCAGTAAGTACTCATAATAAATAAAAATAAAAAAACACAAGGAAAAAAAGTGAACTCTCACTCTCCAGCTCAAAAAGAAATTCCTCCTGCTATGGACAGTTGGCCTAGGGTTTTCATTAGTTTCAAGCCCAGTGCCATATGCACAGGTAGTTTAATAGCCAACTTCTGCTTATGAGCTATGAATCTGTTACTGGCATGATTAATAATATTTCTGTGTCTCAAATGTTTCTCTTGTCTTAAAAGTATGTGATTATATTTATCATGATATCACTTTATTAAGTAGGTATATTAATATTCATGATTATGCAAAATGATTTTTCAAAAACAAAATGTGTGCTTATATTTTCTTCTCTCTTTTTAAAGAGAGATAACATGCTAAGTTAACATACTCTATGAGAATTTATGAAATAATGACACTGAGTACTTATGTACTATTATAAAGGTCTTGCATTTATTCTTCAGGATATATTGGGGAAAGTACTATTATTATTGGTATTTTAACAATGATAAAACTGAGGCACAGAGAAGTAAGATAGCACCCACAAGGTCACACTGCTAGTAACAGGCTGAGTGAGGAATCCATTCATAGGGTCTGACTTTGGATCCCACATATGTTAAAGGTGCTCTCAGATCGTTAATGTACTTAATATCACAATCTGTGCCATGTTAACTTCACATGAAAAGTAATTTTTCATACGGCCAATTCTCCTTCTTGGATTTCATGTCAGTATGGTAGGCAGAATAATCCCCCCCCCACCATGTCTCTATCCTAATCTCTAGTACCTGTGAACATGTTACTGTACATGATAAAAGGGACTTTTAAGATGTGATTAAACTTGAAAACCTTGAGATGGATTCTTCTGGATTACCAGGTAGGCCCAAATTAATCACATGAATGCTTAAAGGCAGAGAACCTTTCCTGACTAGTCAGATGGAGGGATATGTGATTACAGAAGAATGGTCAGAATAATGCAAAGTACCTGGCTTTAAAGATGGAAGGAAGGGGCTATGAGAGAAGGTATGTAGATGGCCTCTAAAAGCTGGAAACGGATACTTACTTAGTGCCTCCTTACAAACTATACCCTCCTGCCACCTTGATTTTAGCTCAGTGAGACTCAGATAAAACTGGTCTACAGAACTATAAAATAATAAATTTGTATTGTTTTAAGCCCCTATGTTTGCGGTAATTTCCTGCAGCAGCAATAGAAAAACTAATACAATCAGCAATAAAGTTCTCTTTGTTATTGGAGAGAGGAGAAAATATATCAGTCTTCCCTGTATTTTTTTTTCTATTTCTTTCTCTCTTTCTCTCTCTAGACACACATTTACATATGCACAAACAGATCTATTCTTTACAATTACTCTGGCAAGAATGTTTAAAAATGACATGGTCTCAGAAGGAAGATTGATAAAATCCCAGGCAGAAAGTAGTACTTGCTTGAAAAGCAACACAGAGTTCATAGGTGGGGCTCGGTGTTAGGGCACAGTATTCAGGGGTTTTCCAGCCTTTTACCTCTGTTGCTTAATCTCTTGTCTATCCCAGTGGCTGGCTCTGACTCTGCTTTCATTCATAGACCGTTTTGATGGCTTGTCTTTTATGCTTCCAACTGTGGACTTCTGGTTTTGCTGTTTTTATTCTTACATGATCCTACTAGCTTGAGGCGCACACACACATTTCTACCTAGACATGATGTATACATTTCTGAAAATATCTTATTTTGGTTTGATTAACATGCATGTAATTCCCTCTTTCTCTAAGATGGTTTCAGTCAGAATTTTCTTCTAATTTTAGAGTGAGAAAATGGTCGTTTAATGGTTATTTAATGGTCATTAAATAAACATTATAATTTGGAAGATACAGATTTATGAAAGGAAGCAATAATTCAGGTGGCAATGAGGGTCTCAGTTCTTCTCAAAGAGAGCTGCAACTCTTCTTTCTTCTCCTAAATTTTCACCTTTTTGTTTTTACCTTTGCTTTTCTGATCTCTTACTTTTTTATTTTTTTAATTTTTGAGACAGAGTCTCACTTTGTTGCCCAGGCTAGAGTGAGTGCCGTGGCGTCAGCCTAGCTCACAGCAACCTCAAACTCCTGGGCTCAAGCGATCCTCCTGCCTCAGCCTCCCGAGTAGCTGGGACTACAGGCATGTGC
>VSMD01050795.1:0-16991 GCA_008750895.1 Mirza zaza
TTTTTGAGACAGAGTTTCACTTTATTGCCCAGGCTAGAGTGAGTGCCGTGGCATCAGCCTAGCTCACAGCAACCTCAAACTCCTGGGCTCAAGCAATCCTGCTGCCTCAGCCTCCCAAGTAGCTGGGACTACAGGCATGTGCCACCATGCCCGGCGAATTTTTTCTATATATATTTTAGTTGGCCAATTAATTTCTTTCTATTTATAGTAGAGATGGGGTCTCGCTCTTGCTCAGGCTGGTCTCGAACTCCTGAGCTCAAACGATCCGCCCACCTCGGCCTCCCAGAGAGCTAGGATTACAGGCTTGAGCCACCGCGCCCAGCCTACTTTTCTTATTCTTTAGTTTAGATTCATTCATTCAATGAAATATAAAAAATAAGGAAATAAATAGTGCCTATGTTCCAGGCAGTGTTAAAGGTGTTAGGTCAATTTAATTTGTCTTTAATTTACCAAGAATTCAGGAAAGCCTAGTCATTAATCAATAAATACCTTAAATATATCCCCTGTGAATCCTGATAGCCTTCTGTATTAAGAAACCCAGATATGAAACCATCCTCATATAGCTATCTGATCTTTGAGAAAGCAAACAAAAATATACAGGGAATAGAACCCATATTTAGTAAATGGTGCTGAGAAAACTGGATAGCCACATGCAGAAGACTGAAACAGGATCTGCACCTCTCACCTCTCACAAAAATCAACTGATGATGGATAACAGACTTAAACCTAAGGAACGCAACCATAAGAATTCTAGGAGAAAACATTGGAAAAACTCTTACAGACATCAGCCTAGGCAAAGAATTTATGAAGAAGACCCCAAAAGCAATCACAACAAAGACAAAAATAAACAGGACCCAATCAAATTAAAAAGCTTCTGCACAGCCAAGGAAACTATCATTAGAGTGAACAGACGACCTACAAAATGGAAGAAAATATGTGCATGCTATAAATCTGATAAAGGGCTGATACTAGAATCTATAAAGAACTCAAGCAAATTGGTAAGACAAAGTCAAACAACCCATTAAAAAGTGAGTGAAAGACTTGAACAGAAACTTTTCAAAAGAATATAGACTAATGGGCAAAAAACACATTAAAAAATGCTCAACATCTCTAAACATCAAGGAAATGCAAATCAAAACCACCTAACTCCAGTGAGAATGGCTTTTATAAAAAAGTCACAAACAACAAATGTTGGTGTGGATGCAGAGAGACAGGAAACCTCATACACTGCTGGTGGGACTGCAAACTAATATAACCTCTATGGAAAGTAGTATGGAGATACCTCAAAGAACTAAAAGTAGAACTACCATTTGATCCAGCAATCCCACTACTGGGTATTTATCCAAAGGAAAAAAGGACATTCTATAAAAAAGACCCCTGCACTCAAATGCTTACAGCAGCACATTTAACAATCTAGGAGATGTGGAAACAACCGAAATGCCCATCAATACATGACAGGATTAATAAAAATGTGGTATATATGTACCATGGAGTACTTACTCAGCCGTAAAAATGGTTGAATACCTCTTATATTAACTTGGATGGAACTGGAGACCATTATTCAAGTGAAGTATCACAAGAATAGAAAAACAAATACCACATGTATTCAATACTAAATTAGAACTAATCAATCAACACTTATGTGCACATATGGAAATAACACTGGAAATCAAGTAGGTGAGAGTGGGATGAGGGGATGAGTAAATTCACAACTAATGGGTACAATACACACTATCTAGGTGATGGGCACACTTATATCAAGAAGTACAAAAGCAATTTATGTAACCAAAACATATGTACCCTGTAATATTCTGAAATTTAAAAAAATAAAGTAAATAAAAGTACTTATTTAATGTAAAAAGCGTTTTTAAAAAATCTTTAAAACATAGAACTTAAATCTTACCTCAATATCTGAAGAATGAGAATTCACAGATCCTTGATTATATAAATAAACCATAAAATTATCTGCTACAAAATATCTGAATATAAAAAAGAGTGAGAAAATGTTTTAAATGATTCCTTTTGAAACATATAAAGCAACAGTCAGTAAATTGACCCTGTAAGCTAAACTCCCACCCGCCCTATGTTTTGTAAATAAAATTTTATTGGAACACAGCCATACTCATCCACTTACATATTATCATGACTGTTTTCTTGCTACAAGAACGGAGAGGTTGAGTGGTTTTGACAAAAACCTTACGACCCTCAAAGCCTAAAATATTTACTATCTGTACCTTTAACGAAGAAGTTTATCAACCTCTGCCATAAAGGTAGTATTTTCTTTAGACAAAAGTTTTTTACAGAAAACAATACACATTTACTCAAAATAGCTTTCCTAACTTAATGGACCCCTTTAAAGAAAATAAGAAGGTACTGTAAGAAGAGGACAAAGCATTTTAAAATTTTAAAAGATATGAACTGGATGTATGATATTATGAGACTTTTCTTTCATTCTTTCTGAGTTTTCTTACTACACATATATATTGCATGCATATATTATAATGAAGTGGGAGGCTATTGTGTAAAAGTCGTATTCATCTGAGCATATGTACTGAAAGTCTAAGTTCAACCATGCTATATCATCTCTGTACTTATTACGTTATTTTAGTTATGCTGCCTCACTTCATGCTCACTCTTCAACCCAAGGTAACTTAACTCGACACCCCACACTAGCTTCTGTTGGGAAGCCACCATGAAAACTGATCTCACAAAGGCTACTATTCACCTCCCAGCTGGCAACTCCAAAAGGCAGTTTGAAGCCAAGTAAAAATACTCTGAAGCACTTCAAACCACATCCCTTCCTTTAAACCATCTCTTCCTCAGTGTAAATGATACCACTTCCTCCTGGTTTCCTTTATGTGTTTCCTTCTAACTTTATCAAGTCCCTTTATTGGGATCCTTCCTTCATCCCTAACATGTTTCCATGACATTCAATACTAGGTTGTTTTTCCTTCTCGCCTTTAACAATCACCCCACCTCTATAGATTTGTATTGTTCATTTCTGTGGCTTCATTCACTACCTATATAAGAAGATGGCCTGAATTACTATAGCTTTGTGGTTTATTTTGACGTCAGATAGCATGAAGCCTCTAGCTTTGTATTTTTTGGCCAAGATTACTTTGGCTATTCATGGCCTTTGGTAATTCCACAGGAATTTTAGGATTATTTTTCTATTTCTGTGAAAAATGTCACTGGAATTTTGATGGGGATTGTATTGAATCTGTAGATTACTTTGGACAGTATGTGCATTTTAACCATATTAATTCTTTCAATCATGAACATGGGATATCTTTCCATTGATGTCTTCCTCAATTCCTTTCATTAATGTTCTATAGTTTTCAGTGCACAGTTCTTTCACACTCTTGGTTAAATTTATTCCTAAGTATTTTATTTTTGTAGCTATTATAAATGGGATTGTTTTCTTGATTTCTTTTTTTGGATAGTTTATTATTAATGTATAGAAATGCTACTGATTTGTGTATGTTGATTTTATATCCTACAACTTTACTAAATTCATTTATTGGTTCTAACAGTATTTTGGTAGAGTTTTCAGGGTTTTTTCATATATAAAAGATCATGTCATCTGCAAACAGGAAAAATTTAACATCTTTCTTTCCTATTAGGATGACTTTCATTTCTTTTTCTTGCCTAACTGCTCTGGCTAGAACTTCCAATACTACCTTAAATATAAGTGGTGAGAGTGGGCATCTTTCTCTTGTTCCTGATATTAGATGAAAAGCTTCAACTCTTCATCACTGAGTATGATGTTAGCTGTGGCGCTGTCACATATGACCTTTACTGATTTGAGGTACATTCCTTCTATACCTCATTTGTTGAGAGTTTTTATAATGAAAGAATGCTGAAATCACACTTTTTTCCCATGTTCTACACTAAATTAACTGCCTACTGGACATTTCCCCTGGGATGTCCCACAAGCACATCATAACCAGCTTCTTCAAGAATGAGCTCATATTTCCCTAGACTCAGACATATTCTTCCCCTCCCTCTACCCTACCAAATCCTTACTACCACTAGGTTTAATCTATTAATAAATCTTTTATTCTGCCACATCAGCAATTCTCATAAACAAACAAAAATTCCCTATCTCTATATAGTCATAGTTTTGCTTCCCATTATTTCTCATATAAAGCTATTTGCGATAACTTCCTAATTGTCATTAGGCTGTCATAATAACTATGCAGGTACTTTCCCAAAACAATATACATTTGTACTATCCACCTCCCAAGCTCCAGTCCCTACATCTCTTAACAATGTGTATAGTCGTAATAAGATGTTCAAATGCAATGAGGGCTCTCTCACTTTCCCTCTTATTCTCTTCAAAAGTTCTTTGTGTTACCATACATCATATTCTTCTTCTCTTCTGTCTAAATGAGAGAGTCAACCCTTTCTTTGGGAGAATTCCTTAGTATCTTACACAATGAATTACTTATTTACACCTTTCATCTCTTTTTCTCACTTTAAGAAACATCCCCTCAGCCACAAAAACACTTCCTGTTTTTTCTTTCTTAAGAAATACTCAACTAAGCCTCTTTTTTCTCTACCCAATGTATTTGAAAAAGTTATTTTTACTTGCTACCTCCAGTTTTGCATAATCCACCTCTCCCAAATAGCATGCAGTCTAGTTCTATTCCCCAAATTTAACTGAAGCTGTCCTCTTGAATGTCACAAATGACTTCCAAGCCAGCCTTTCTCAGCTGGGTTTCCATCAGAGAATTAAATCCTACAGAAAACTATTTCAATGATTTTCTTAATTCTCTAAAAAGTGGCACAGCTAGGTACTATTCTCAATAAAATATTCACCAGCTCTCCAACAGTGTAAGATCTGATTTCTATATTAAATCCCTACTCCCTATCCCTCATGGTGGTCCCACCTCTCTGGTAAAACCCTTATTGATAGTATCAGTCACAGATTTACTTCTTTTTGTGACATCCTGCCCTGAGTATAAAGCTCCTGCTGGTCCTGCCAACTTAATATCATATAGACCAGTATTCAGGAGATGAGTGCCTATTTCTTCTGTTCCTAACTCCCATTTACAAAAGACTACTTCAGCCATTAGAACCAAAAGTTTAATTAAGTCACAGGAGAGCATTTGTTTACCTGAGAAAACTAAAAAATTAAATAACAAATTCATTTATTTTTCTCCATACTCCTTTTTCTATTATAAGTACACAGCTTCATAGAAATAAAATGAAATCCAAAACTAAAAACTAAAAAATTACCTTTGCTTAAGGTGCACAGTATATGGTCTCTCATCTATTGGAATAATATAGGATATCTGTTCCTAGAGAATCCAGAACAACTGAGAGTGAAGACAATGTTAATATTAAGAAGCTAAAGAACAATTTATATCAATTAATCCCTCCAAACACTGCTTAAAATGTCTTAATTAAATGTTACATGTGATTAAATCTGCAACAAATTATCAAAAAAATTAAGATTTACTTTATAATCCATTCTTATTATTTCCACAAAAATAAACCCAAACTGAAGATTTACATAGGATTAGAAATCTACCTATAACTAAACTGTTAATTCTGATGAAAGAATAGACCATGTGCTATGCTATAATGCTTATTTAGGTGGCATCATTGGGACAATAAGGTATTCTACATCAGTGAAGATTACTCTATCAGGTACAAAAATTATTTAATCATTTCCTTAAAAGTCCTCCTAACATGTATTGCCTGTTCCCTATATTCGTAAGTAGATTATTCAACAAAATTTTATATTGTCTTTTATTCTATCACTACTAATTAATTTCAAGTTAGAACACGGATGACAACAGGCTGGAAAATCTGTAGTTCAGTGAACCTGAGTGATGATATTCTATCCAACATGAGGGAGCATGTGAAATGCCCGAGTTAGAGCATCAGTGAAAAGAAAAATTAGTTAAAGCATATAAAAATGAAAAGGACTTTATAAGTATAAACAATAAAACAAAAAAAATGAAAATGACATAAATATCAAAACACAGAAAAAGTACATAAAAAGATAAGCATTCAAGGATCTCTGAAAATAAGAAGCAACCAAGATACTGTACAAATCAAAGAAGAATAAGGCAGGTAGTTACCAGGTCAAAAATGAAAACAGAAGATTAACATCATTAGCGATAGATAAGTCAAGTTGCTATAATCACTCCCTCTCCCTTCCACTCCTGCCCCAACCCTTACCGATATAATGTAATGAGAAGAGTACTTCACCTCTATGGGTAAATCTTCCCTAAAACTCACTAATCATGAGAAAATATCAGACCAACCCAAATTGATGGGTATTCTCCAATATACCTGACTAATACTCTTCAAAATTGTCAAGATCATGAAAAACAAGAAAAGAATGAGAAACAGAGTAAAGGGTACTGGGAAGACATACAATGCAGTTTTTTGGGCAGGATCCTAGAGCAGAAAAAGCACATGAGAGGAAAAATTGGTATAATCCAATAAAGTAGTTTGCTGACTAGTTAAGTACCAATGTTAATTTCTTATATTTAACAAATGTAAGGTATCAACATGGCTATACAGGATTTAACTTTAGGGGAAAGTAAGTAAACAGTACAAAGGAATTCTCAGATAATATCTTTCCAATTTTTCTGTAAGTCTAAAATTATTCCAAAATTGTTAAAGATTACTTTCAAAAAAAGAAAAACCAAAAATACACTGAGGAAAGAAGCAAAACAGGCATGTGTCAGATATAAGCCAGAAATACCAAATGAAGATCCTTATACTGAAGTAGCAGAGTATCCTACTTTTAAAATTTGCATTGGTGAGAAAATAGTTCCTTACTGAATATGATCTGAATGTGATAACTAAACACAGATCCTGGAACATCTTTATCATTTTTTAAAGTGAACTTGATCTGTAAGTAGTTACCCTATGCAGTCCTTGGATGAATATTTTGTTTTCTCAAAACAAAAACCTCTTATAGTAATTAAGATGTTAGTAGATGTTAGTACCAAGGAATACTTCCTTTAACTATACTTCTACTAAGGGAGTTATCATGAAATGCTTTTTATTTTTAGGCTATATAGAAAAACTGGGGTAGATCTCTAAAGAGTGTAGAGGGTTGATTAATGGTATTGAAAAAAATATAGGAAATTCTTGTTTTAATTTGTATAACAGGCAAATGATCCACTTTTGATGATTAAGAAGTTTCATCCCTGAGACAGCATCAAGATGGCAGAGTAGAGGCCATTCACCTCTACAAAGAAGTACTAAAACAGTGAACAGATAACCACATATCGAGTAGAACATCTATGAGAGAAAACTGGGATTCAGCAAGGAAATGACAGGGAATCTCTAATGCACAACAGAGGGAAGTAAAGAAGCAGCCAGCCTAGCTGGGACTGGCTTAGAGCCAGAAGGAATTCCCCACTGCAGGGAAAAGATAAGTGAGAGATGCCCAACAGTCCACTTTCCCAGCAGAGATGCCTGCAGTACTAGCCACAAGAGAGCCCCTCAACCCACACAGGCCCTGAGCCTACGACAGGGAGCTGCCTGGACTCCACACAACTTAACTGTTCTAAAGAGGGAATTCACACTGGGTCCCACTTGCACGAAGACCCAGACAGAGGCAACAGGATACCATCTTGAGAGCCCACCCCCATGGATAGCACCGTGCCATAGAGCCCAACAGCCTCTGCATCTGCACATCCCTGGAGTCCACTTGACATCCTCCATTGTCCACCCCGGGGGCTACAGCACTGCAACACCAGCTGGAACAGGTGGTGTGGCTAAGTCCCCAGCATCCTAGCCCATGCAATGTCCTACATTCTAAGGAACAGGCAGTGAAGCACAGAGGAAAGTGCCCCTGGAACAAAGAGAACTAAAGCACATGCTTGCCAAGGCCTAAGAGCTGCCTGCCTAGGGCTGCTGCCACTGACCCCAACGCCATGCCCTCCAAGCAACAAGGCTGCCACATACTTACACATGCCTTCAGTTAGCCTGGGAGGCCCACTCAACAACTTCCTGGGATCTGAGGGCAAGCTCAACCTTCCCAGCACCACTGACGCCCACATGTAGCACTGGGGGCCTGATATGTGTCCCACCCCACCCACCACTACCACTGGTACCCTTGTTTGCCTCCTGGGGGCCCACAGACCAGCCCACCTGGCCTGACACCACCCACCTACTCATGTGTGCCAAACAGGGGCCTGGGGACTGGCCAACCCAGCCCACTGCCACCACCACTGGTATTCACATGAACCACCCGGAGTCATAAGGTCTGACCCACCACTGCTACGACCACTGTTGGTGTCATGCACACTGCCCAGGGGCCTGAGGACCCATCTACCCAGCCTACATCTGCCACCCCTGTGAACTTGCCTACCTAGTGACCTTATCCCCAACAAAGCCTTGCTACAGCCTCCAGTAACACAGAGATCCTAATTCACTGGGAAACTCACAGACACCATTGATATTAATTACAATTGAAGAAATCATATAGAAATTATACACTACTACACCCACCCAGAATCAAAGCCAAGGCACCCAATGAATCAACACTGGAGATACACCTATAGAAAAAAACTCTTTCGTATGAAGTCCAATCCATAGAAGAAGTGACTGTTACAGCAGATGCACGGATATCAATCTAAGGACACAAGAAACATTTAAAAAGCAAAAAACAGGAAAACATGAAAGGAACATAATTCTCTATTAACAGATCTCAAACAAAAGAAAATCTATTAAAAGCCTGAAAAAGAATGCAAAACAATAAAATTAAGGAAACTCAGGGAGATAAAAAAGAACACAGATAAACAAAACAAAGAAATCAGGAAAATAATTCATGATCTGAATGAGAAATTCAACAGAGACATATATCATTAAAAAACACCAAACAAAAATCCTGGAACTGAATAATTCAATAAATTTAATAAAAAATACAATTAAGAGCTTCAACAAGACTAGATCAAGCAGAAGAAAGAATTACTTAATTTGTAGACAAATTTTTGAAATACCCAGTAGATTGAAAAAAAAAGAATGAAGAAAGTATAGATGATATATTGGACATCATAAAGCCAACAAATACTCAAATTTGGAGGATTTCAGGAGAAGAAATGGGCAAAGGCATAGAAAACAGAAAACCTATTCAAAACCTATTTAATGAAATAATAGCTGAAAACCTCACAAATCATACAAAAGATATACACATCTGATACAGAAAACTAAAATCCCCTAATAGATTCAATCCAAAAAGATTTCTCTAAGGCACATTGTAGTCACAATGGCAAAACTCAAAAACAAAAAGAATTCTATGAACAGGAAAAGAATCGAGTCACATATAAGGGAATCTCCATCAGAGTAATAGTGTATTTCTAAGTAGAAACCTTACAAGCCAGGAGAGAATGGAATGATATATTCAAAGTGCTGAAAGAAAACAACTCTGGGTCAAGAATACTATACCCAACAAAGATATCCTTCAAAAATGGAGAAATAAAGTCTTTTTCCAGACACATAAAAACTGAGGGAATTCATCACCACTAGACTAGTGCTACAAGAAATCCTTAAAGGAGCCCCACATCTAGAAGTGAAAGGACAATATCTACCATAAAGAAAACACACAAAAGTATAAAACTCACTGATAGAGCAGACACACAAATGAGAAGAGAAAGAAGTCAAATGATACAACTACAGAAAAAGACTAAATCACAGCAATAAATAATAAGAGGGACAAAAACAAAGAACATACAAATAATCAGAAAACAACAAAATGACAGGAATAAATTCATATTTATTAATAATAATCTAAATGTAAATGGATTAAATTACTCATTTAAAAAATATAGACTGGCTGAATTTTAAAAAATGACCCAACTATATGCAGCCTACAAGAAACTCACCTGTAAATAAAAATATAGATTGAAAGTGAAGGGATGGAAAAAGATATTCTACACAAATAGTAACCAAAGTAAGCAGAAGTAGCTGTATTTATATCAGATAAAACAGACATTAAGGCAAAAACAAGACAAAGAAAAAAAGAAGGTAATTATATAATGATAAGGTAACATTTCAACAAGAGGATATAAGAATTATAATACACATAAGCCAAACACTGAACCACCCAGATATATACAGCAAATAGTATTAGAGTTCAAGAGAGAGACAGACCCCAATATAATAATATTTGGGGACTTCAAGACCCCACTGTCACCACTGGACAGATTATTAAGACAGAAAATCAACAAAGAAATGTTAAATTTAAAGTATACTTTAGACCAAATGGACCTTACAGACACTTACAGAACATTTCATAAAACTACTGCAGAATACACATTCTTCTCATCAGCACATGGAACATTCTCCAGGATAAACCATACACCAAGTCACAAAACAAGTCTCAAAAAATCGAAATCATATCAAGTGTTTTCATAGACAACAATGAAATAAAACTACAAATCAATAACAAGAGAAAATTTGGAAACTGTACAAATACATGGAAATTGAACATGATCCCAAATGACCATTAGATCAAGGAACAAACTAAGAAAAAAATTAAAAAAAAATTCTTGAAACAAATGAAAATGGAAACACAACTTACCAAAGCCTATGGATTGAGCAAAAAAGTGCTATGAGGGAACTTCATAGCAATAAACACCTGCATCAAAAAAGTAAAAATATCTCAGATATTGTACCTGTTATGTAGGTTTTTGCCCCTCTACTCCTCTCCCCTCCTCCTGCTTGATTTCCAGAGTTTATTTCCCTCTGTGCACATGTGTGCTCATCAGTTAGTTCCAATTTAATAACAAGTACATGTGTATTTAGTTTTCCATTCTTCAGATACTTCATTTAGGATAATGGTCCCCACTTCCATCCAAATTGTTGTAAAAGGCATTAATTCATCAATGAACACTATTTGGGTGATAGGGACACAGAGCTATGACTCCAGCATTACAAAATCGATCCACACAACCAGAAACATTTGTATCCCCTTAATATTATGAACTTTAAAAAATAAACAAATAAATAAAACAGAATTATAAAAAATTTTAAAAAAAGAAAACATAAAGGGTTACCTGACTCATATTACCCTAGTGCTAGCACATATATCAGTTTCTCAGAAAAAAAAATAAACTTTTTTCTGTCCCTGGGTGGCATCAGGAATATACCATCAAAGCTTTTGTATAAAAGGATAAATGATGCACAATATCCTACATGCAAGTTTCACAGATATTTAAAAACTATTCACATATTAATTCTGGGTAAAAGCTGAGAGAATAGTATTTAAGCATAGTTCCACAAATAAACTTTACAGAGTGAAAAAAAATAGAAAGATTTCAGATAAATAACCTAACAATGCACCTCAAGGAACTAGAAAGGCAAGAACCAACCAAACCCAAAATTATTAAAAGGAGAGAAATAATAAAGATCAGAGCAGAACTTGTCAGGCAAGTGTCTCATACCTATAATCCTGTACTTGGGGAGGCCAAGACAGGAGGATCACTTGAGCTCAGGGGTTCAAAACCACCCTGAGTAAGAACAAGACCATCTCTACTAAAAATGAAAAAAAAAAAAAAAAATAGCTGGGCATGGTCTTGCACGCCTGTAATCCCAGCTACTTGGGAAGCTGAGGCAGGAGGATTGCTTAAGCCCAGGGGTTTAAGGTTGCAGTGAGCTATGATGATGCCACTGTACTCTAGCTGGAGTGATGGAGTGAGACTCTGTCTCAAAAACAAAAAATCAGAGCAGAACTAAATGAAATAGAGACTAAAAAGAAATATAAGTATCAACAAAACAAAAACTTGGCTTTTTGAAAAGTTCAAAAAGTTCAATAAACCAATTGCTGGAATAACCAAGAAAAAAAGAGAAAACATCCAAATAAACAAAATCAGAAATGAAAAAGGAGACATTACAAGTAATACCAAAGAAATAAATAACATCATAGAGACTATTATGAACAGCTGTGTGCTGAAAACCTGGAAAACCTAGAGGAAATGGATAAATTCCTGTACACACACTATCTCCCCAGATTGAACCAGAAAGAAATAGAATACCTGAATAGACCAATAACGAGATTGAATCAGTAATAAAAAGCTTAGGACCAGATGGCTTTATTGTTGAATTCCACCAAACTTTTAAAGAAACACTAACACCAATGCTTCTCAAACTATTACAAAAAATTAAAGAGGAGGAAACCCTTCCTAACTCATTCTACAAGGCCAGTATCACTCTGATAAGAAAAGCAGACAATGGTGTAACAGAAAACTATAGGCCAATATCCCTGATAAACACAGACGCAAAAATTCTCCACTAAAAACTAGCAAACTGAATCTAAAAACACATCAAAAAGAGAATATACCACGATCAACAGGGATGCAAGGATAATTCTATGTATGCAAATCAATAAGTGTGATATATCACAGCAACAAAATGAAGGACAAAAACCATATGATTATCTCAAGAAGCGCAGAAAAAGCACTTGATAAAATTCAACATCCCTTCATCATTAAAAACTCTCAACAAACTAGGCACAGAAGTAACATACCTCAACATAATAAAGCCCATATATGACAAACCCACAGTTAATGTCACACACTGGATGGAGAAAAGCTGAAACCCTTTACTGGAAGAACTGGAACAAGGATGCCCACTCTCACCACTCTTACTCAACATAGAACTAGAAGTCCCAGCCAGGGAAATTAGGTAATAGAAAGAAATAAAAACCATCCAAATCAGAAAAGAGGGAGTAAAATTGTCCTTTGTTATCAAGTTTATAGAAAAAACTAAAGACTCCACCAAAAAACCTCAAAGAACTGAAATATGAATTCAGTAAAGATGCAAAACACAAAAATATGCAAAAATTGGTAGCATTTCTATATACCAATAACAAACCACCTCAAAAAGAAATCAAGAAAATAATCTCATTTACAATAGCTACAAAAATATAAATTACATAAAAATAAATTTAACCAAGGTGGTGAAATATCCCTACAAAAAAACCTAAAAACATTAATGAAAGAAATTGAAGAGGACAAAGTAAAATGGAAAGGCATCTCATGCTCATGAATTGGAAGAATTAATATTGTTAAAATGACCATACAGCCCAAAGCAAACTAAAAATTCAATGCAATCTCTATCAAAATACCAATGACATTCTTCACAGAAATAGAAAGGACAATCCCGAATAACTAAAGCAATCTGAATAACTAAAGCAATCCTGAGCAAAAAGAACAGAGATAGAGGCATCTCACCACCTGACTTCAAAATAAATAAATCCACATATTAACAGCCAACTCATTTTCAACAAAGGTATCAAGAACATACATTGGGGAAAAGATACCCACATTAATAACTGGTGCTGGGAAAATTGGATATCCACATGCTGATGAATGAAACTACAGCCCTCTCTCTCACAATATACAAAACTCAACTCAAAATGAGTTAAAAACATAAATGTAAATCTCAAAGCTATATAATTATAAGGAAAATAAACACAGGAGAAATGCTTCTAGACATTTGTCTGGCAAAGACCTTACAGATAAGACTTTAAAAGCACAGACAGCAAAACCAAAAATAGACAAATGGGACTGTATTAAACTGAAAAGCTTCTGAACAGCAAAGGAAACAATCAACAAAGTAAAAAGACAACTTGTAGAATGACAGAAAATATTTACAAATTATTCATCTGACAGAATGAATATATCCAGAATATACAAGGATCTCAAAAAACTCAAGAGCAAAAAAAAAAAAAAAACCAAAAAAAAAAAAAAATCCCATTCTCAAAGGAAGGCATAAAAATGTACAAATGGCCAACAGGTATATGAAAAATGCTCAATATCCCATTTCCCTGATGGGAAATGCAAATCAAAACCACAATGAAATTTCATATCACCCCAGTTAGAATGGCTATTATCAAAAGGGAAAAAAATAACATTTGTTATTTTTCTGGTGAGCATGCACAGAAAAGGGAACTCTTACTGGTAGGAAAAGGAAAACCTGTTGTTGGGAATGTCAATTAGTATTATAGAAAACGGTACAGAGATTTCTCAAAAAACTAAAAACAGACCTACAGAACTATCATACAATTCAGCAATCCCCCTAGTGGGTATTGATCCAAGGGAACAGAAATCAGTATATCAAAGAGATACCTGCACTCCCATGTTTATTGCAGCACTATTCACAATATCTAATACATGGATTCAAACTAAGTATCCATCAACAGATAAGAAAGTGTGATATATACACAATTAAATACCATTCAACCATAAAAAAAAAAGGATGAAATCCTGTAATCTGCTGCAACATGGATAAGCCCAGAGGATATTATGTTAAGCAAAATAAATCAGGCACAAAAAAACCCCCAAATACTGTATGCTTCACTAATATGTGAGAGCTAAAATAAATTTTGAGATCATGGAAACAGAGAGTAGAGTTGTGAGTACTGGAGGCTGCGAAGGTCTGGGGGAGAGGAGGATGGGGAGAGGTGAACGGAAACAAATTACAGTTAGAGGAGTAAGTTCTGGTGTTCTACAGCACTGTAGTGTGAATATGGTTAACTGTAATTTATGGGATATTTTTAAAAAGCTAGAAGAGAGGATTTTCATGTTCACAATGCAAAGAAGTGGTAAATGAGGTAACAGATATGCTAATTACCCTAATTTGATCTTTACACGTCATATATGTATATTGAAATATCACTCTGTATCCCATAAATATGCACAATTATTAGGTGTCAACTAAAAAGAGGGAAAAAAAAAGTCCACCTTTTCTGAGACTTCCCCCATGTGATTTTTCAAGTAAGTGTGCCAGAATGTTATTTGCAAAGTACTGGAATAACCTCAAAACACTCAGAAAACTCTCTTCCTGGTCACCTCCTCATATATTACCCGAAACACCCACCTTCTCAAAACATATCTCAGTAAACATCTGGAACCCCTACGACCTTTAGGCATTTGGGGAATTGAACAAAGCAGGTTTGCCAGGATTTACAGCAACCTACAATGAAAATTCACCTTTCTGTTTCTCAAAAGACATGGACCTGCTGGACGGTGTCTTTGGTTGGAGGCCCTAGAAGTAGAGTTCGAAACATGGATACGCTTACAAGTGCTTTATTGCAGGAGCCCTCTCAGGATAATCTTTTAAGGGAGTGAGAGAAGCAGGATGGGGGAGAGATGAAGCTAAAGTAGGTATGATTTCAAGTACACTCTAGCCTCCGGCTGATGCCCTGGGGGAGCTCTGGGGTTTTGTGGCCCAGACTCTGTCCCACCTTGAGACAAGGGAGCTGTGGTTTTACATCCCCTTACCAAGTACTCTTTGGCCGAAGGGCTTCCCTGGGGTATGCACTCAGGAAGTAACTCCCAGGAAACTCCAAGGGAAGTAACTCAATAACCCAGAGGTAATTCCCCAGAGAAGACTGCTAACTCTTGCTGCTGTACTCCAGGAGCCGGGGGGTGGACGACGCAAACCGAACTGGTAAAGTGATTCCGGCCAGGGACTGGGGGCTGGGGACACACCAACAACACCTGCTACGGCCCTGCCCTAAGAGTCCTGATCCTGACGCCCCAGTTGGCACTTACCACCTCCCTGCTCTGCCGTCTATTCTAGATTGTCTTCACCCCTCACCCTCAGCCATCATTCCTGCTATCTAAGTGGCTTGCCTGATGGGGGGATGAGGCGATCCAGACACAACTCCCAGAGGGTCCTCAGCCTCCAGTCACGACTGTCGGGCAATCCTTGCTGTACTTTCCCATTTACAGTTAAAACTAGGCATGAGAACTTTTTTAAAGTCCTGGTGGATCATTTACATGCCAAACACGGGTCTCTCTGCCCCCACTATTCAGCAGCAACCCTAACTCCGCGTGAAGATCACAGAAAATCAGTTACTTATCCTGCCAGTTTGTCAATTCCTTTCCTTTTCCCCTCCCTCCCTCCCTCCCTTCCTTCCTTCCTTCCTTCCTTCCTCCCTCCCTCCCTCCCTCCCTCTCTTCCTTCCTGTTCCACTGTCTTGAAGAGCCAAACACTACCTTAAGGCAGTTGTAGCTTTAACTTTAGCAAGAGGTTTACTGTGTTCCCTGGCAGAAGCCCTCTCACTGGGATCCAGAACCTGCAACCCTCACAGCATAAGGCTGTAGGCAACTGAATCAAATAACCCCACGTTGTTCAGCACAAGTGGCTACAAGCAGGGGCATGTCCACAACCACTTTGCAATCCTTGGACAATGGCCATTTGTTTAATGCATGCACTAACTCTAAAGTATAATATACCCCATCTGTGCAAATGCCATTTCCCAGCTGGAGTATAACTGCATCTTTAAGCAGCCAATTCATTACTCTAGCACGCCGGCTGCTTCTGGATGGTGCCATGTGTGAGACGGTCAGGAGGTGCCATGGTTACGTGCCCACTTTATTTGCCATAAAGTGTATCCTTGACCTGATCCCATGCCCACAAATCAAGCCCTGATAAGACCCTGGATAGCAGGGCCGGCCAGAGCACTGCAGAGAGTGATGCCAGCCAAGCTACTGAGGGCAGGAGATGCAAGCCCATACCCAGAAACGTGTGTCAAGAACAGTAAGGACAAATCTTTGCTCCTTCCAGGATAAAAAGGGTCTGATGTACTCAACATACTAACAGATATTAGAGACGGTGGACCTCCTCAAGTGATGGTATGATATCTAGTGTCTATCAGCAATCTCTATCGCTAATAGATCAGAGATGCAGGAGTGGCAGCAACTACAGCCTTGGTGAGAGAGTCTGTGCTGTTGCACCTATGCATAGCCTCATTCTTTATCACCATGGCTCTTTCATTCCTGAAACCATTTGTGCAAGCACGGGGGCAGCCGAGAACAGAGGCTGACATTCATCGGCTGATTGCCTCATTCCATCCACTTGCTCATTTCCTGACTCTTCCCCAGTGGATGCTCCCTGGTGTGCACTGACATGAAAGCGAGATCTCCACAATTTGTACCCACTATCATAGGTCCATTCATGCGCTTCTTCCTCGAACTAATCTTCCAATATTGCCCTTTCCAGGACCTGAC
>VSMD01050796.1:0-76409 GCA_008750895.1 Mirza zaza
GTTGTCACAGGTCCCTCTGCTTGCTGGGGAGCCCACCAGCAGTCCGGGATGCAGGGGAGGGGAAACGGCAGATCCACCTACCCTTCCCGCTGGTCTCCGGGCTGCTCCGGGGGTCCCAGCCTCCAGTTCTCCTCCGCGACCTCCTCCCGTGGAGTCTCCCGTGGTCTCAGGTACTCCTCCTGCTGACCCTCATCTGATGTAGGCTCGTCTTCTTGCTTCTTTCTTCTAATTTCTTCTAGAATCTGTCTTTTCTTCAGAGACACTCTGTCTGGCGGTGTTTCTCATCCGCCATCTTCTCAGAGATAGGGCTTTTAAAAAGGTAATTAAGATTAAATGCAGTCATAAGGGTTGGGCCCTACTCAAATAGAACTGGTGATCCTGTAAGAAGAAGAACAGAAAGCAGAGGTCTTACACAGTTTGTGTGTACACAAATAACAGGTCATGTGAGCACACTGTCAGATGATAGCTGCCTACAGGCTTAGAAAAGTGGCCTCAGAAGGAGAGCTACCTTGCTAGCAACATGAACTTGTACTTTCCAGTTTCCTAAACTGTAAGAAATAAAATTATTTAAGCCACCCATAGTGTGACGTTTTGTTATGGCAACTCTAGCAAACCAAGACAGATACTAAGCCCAACATTCAATGAAACATGACAATTTGTGACTATTTAATTTCCTTTTTGAAACTCTGTTTTGGCTGTGCAGTTTTAATTCAGATTTATTTTTCTCATTTCCTCAACTAAATTTTAGACTCTAAGGGCAGTTACCATCTCATGTTAGTTTTGTACACCTATCAGATGGGTGACTACAAAAATAGAACACTTTATACCTCCCGTATTAGATTCCTTAGGGATTCTGTATGCTGTAAAGGCTGGACAATTTATATGGAGAATTTTTTAGTCTTTTTTTTCATTCCTGAGTAAAATTTTAAGATGAGTAACTTGAAAAATATCTTAAATATTAAAATATTCTTAACTTAGCATGTTTTCTGGGTTTGATAATTAAATACATAAAGGATAGACACTTACCAAGTTTTTTTAATCTCATCTGATAAAGTTAACATAGAATGATGGAAGTAAAACAAAATGAAATAAATGCAGTTGAACCTTTTAGCATGGAGATTTTGACAATGAACATAATAAAATTTTTTTATTAAAATGTAATCTATTTTTATTTTGAAGGAAATTTGTACATATACAGTGTACTAGAAAAATGATTGGGAAGAGATTGCCTTTAGATTTCAAAGAATTATTTACAATAATATAATCTTTGGCTTTTGAGATAACATCTGTATCTTTGTCATAAGTGAATACAAATAGAATTCTGAATAAATACTAGATTTAGATTATATCATTTTATAATTTGACATGGATAAAATGCTGACAGAATTTCCATAAGTTATTATAATATGACATCAAACCTGCTGTTTCTAACACACAGGACCTATTTTTTAGGTGCTGAGCTGAAAATTGGTGTCGGCAGACAAAAACAAGCCAATTTCATTTCAAGAATACACTAAATGCTAATTATAAAAAATGGATTTAAAGTTACCAGAGGGAGCATTTTTCACTAGCCTTATGAAAAGAGCTCCTAGACAATACTCAGTTAATTAAGACACCAAGATAGTTCTTTTCTTCTTGTATTCTATTAGCTCAATATTAGTCATAAAGGAAATTAAAGTACAAAGTTCAACTTTTCATTTGCAGCATCTTTATTTTTGCCTTTGTATAATAGGCAATTCTTCCCTTACATACAGATTGTTGGCATCTGAGTATGTTTCCCTCAGATTTTGTGTATAAAACATTTTAGAAGAAAATAGAAGAATGTTTAGATTGACAGGTCATAGGGCTAATGATATTAGTCAGGAAACAGATATTTTTAAGTTTTTAATAGCATAAATGTTATAAACATAATGAAAAAACTCAAAGATAAATAGATGTATACTTATATTTACTTTCTAAGGTCTTTCACTTAATGGTAAATCATATAAGAAAAAACATTTGTGAATAACATAGAGAAATGACTGGCTCTACATAATAGTCTTAAAGGTCTTATATTCATATTCATTTATTATTGCCATTAATCTAGCATTTAAATTGTAAAATTCTACCTTTAATTCCCCCATCCTATCCATTTTCTAAAATGTTTTTAAAATTGTAAACATGGAAGAAAATATTTTAGATTGCGATCTTACTTTGTATATCAGTTTATTGATGTTTTTTGTCATTTCCCTATTTTAGTAAATTAAATAAAAACCCTGGACCAACTTCTTTTGGAGATTAATTTTTAATGACTTCCTCCCAAAAGGGGAGTATATGGTGAAGAACAAACCAAAACAACACATGAAAGGAAACCGATATACCCACCACTGTGATTTTTTTTTAAAACATTTGTATTTCTAATTCATTCACAGTCTTTAAATTTTAAACATAAATCTTTCTCAGCCTGTTGCAATAGAAATGCAGAATGGAGCTATGGTACCTTTTTGTTTTTTTCCTCTGGAGGAGGTCAGTTGGTAGTAAAAACCCATGCAGTTTTCAGTGATTTATTTAGGACAAAATCTATTGAAGAAACTTTAAATTAATGTTACAGCCACTTAGAAAAACTTTAAGAGAAAGAAATTAGATTGGATAGCATGGTGTTACTTTATCAGAATACAGGCAAGAACAAAAGATCCCTAGGGGATTATGAATTTGAGAACATCCTACCTTTGGCTTTCAACATGAAGCATTAAAAACACACATGGGAACAAGTCTGAAATATATGCTCACAGAATATAAATTTGCTTATTTAAGGTAAAACAGAAGACATAAAGATGCAATATCTTAACATTTCAAGAATATAAATGTGAGATAAGTAGTTTAGGAATTGACATTATAGTTATCATTTACTGGATAATTAAAATGTTAATGGAATTGCGTATATTAAAACATAAAAATATTGGCAGTATTTTGAAGGCAGGGGAGGGAAATATTTATATAATGGATAATGGTAGTGGCTGGATAAGAAGTATGCTCCCCATCTGCATAAACTCACCTTTCTGCATCAAATGAGTGAGGGGACAAGGTTGAAGGCAGGATATGCCTACCTGAGATTTCTTTGCAAGAATCAATGAACGTGCCCTCAACTGTATGCATTCCCAACTGTGTTTGGAATCAAAGTAAGAATAGCATGCCTAAAGACACTTTCAAGGTAGTGTCCAATTGTGCAGCTAACTTGGATGACACCGGCAGGCAACATTACTAGAAACCTGTTCGTTCAGTAAAAACGTACTAAGTGCCTGTGATGTGCTATGCACATTGACAGGCACTGGAGTATAATGGTGAACAACGAAAGGCACTGTCGATCATCTCATGAAACTTACAGGTATGTTTAAAAAAAATCTCTGGGTTGTGAAAAAGTTAAATAGCATGGAGTCTAAAGTCCCTTTTTTTGGGGGGGGTGATAATGCATTGCAGTAGTTTATTTTTTCTAATTTGCTCAAATTTGAAAATATTGCTTAATATATATACTGCATAGCCTTTTTAATATAAACTTATTTTCTTTCCATGATAATTTATTTATAACACTTTCATTGTAACTAAATGGAACTTTTTACCACAAGATGTTGAATGTTTCATTTTATTATTACTATTTTTAAATGTTTTTTTAATTTCATCATATTATGGGGTACAAATATTGTTAATGCTACATATATTGCCCATGCACACACCCCCTCCCCCGAGTCAGAGCTTCAAGCATGTCCATCCTCCAGTTGGTGCACATTGCACTCATTATGTAAGTATACACCCATCCCCTCCTCCCCACTCCCACCTGCCTGATAAATGTTTTTTTTTTTTTTGACATTTTGGTTACATTGTATATCTTTGCCTCTCCCTAGGAAGGGTTAGAGGTATGCCCTTCCCCTCCACAATGCTTACCACATCCCTAAGATGTGGGTCTACCTCCCCCACCCCAATCTTTGGTGAAAACCACCACCATTTGAGCACCATAGTTTTAATCAATATGAAGGCAAGTACATGTGGAGCCCTTTTTCCTGATCTTGTGTCACCTCACTTTGGATAATGGGCTTAATTAAGCTTAATCCAGGATAGCATAAGGAATGCTAGTTCACTTTCGTTTCTTAGAATTGAGTAATATTCCATTGTGAACATACACAAAATTTTAATTATCCACTCATGAATTGATGGGCACTTGGGTAGTTTCCATGTCCTTGCAATAGTGAATTGTGCTGCCATAAACATTTGGGTGCAGATGTCTTTATAACAGAATGTCTTATGCTCTTTTGGGTAGATGCCTAACAATGCTATTGCTGGGGTCGAATGGTATTTCTATTTTTAGCTGTGTGAGGTATCTCCAAATTCTTTTCCACAAAGGTTGCACTAATTTACAGTCCCACCAGCAATGTAAGAGTGTTCCTGTCTCTCCGCATCCTCGCCAGCATTTGTTGTTTTGGGATTTCTTGATACAGGCCATTCTCACTGGGGTTAGGTGGTATCTCGTGGTTTTGATTTGCATTTTTCTAATGATTAGAAATGTTGAACATTTTTTTATGTTTGCAGGCCATTATTCTGTCTTCTTTGGAGAAGTTTCTGTTCATGTCCTTTGCCCATTTCTTGATGGGGTTGTTTGATTTTTTTCTTGTTCCTTTTAAATTTTCATTTGTGTTATCAAGATAATGATGGGAGCAATTACTATACAATTATATGATAGTATTGGATGGTTTGTCTTTTGCCACTATGATATTCATAATTAAGAGGACAATCATTTTGTCCAAAAGAACTGTAATGTGACTACTCATGCTTTCCACAACCACAATGCAGCACTCACTATGCGGAGACTTCCCTGGAAACTATCCATTGTTAATACCCAAATCAAAATCTGTTTCTGGAGATTTTAACTGAACCAGTCCTCTGAGAAATACTGTACCTTGTCTAACGAGAACAAAAGAGCCTTTAGATTCCCCTTGGTTTCTAGCTTTCTTATAGCAATTGCTCATTTAAATGGACTATCTGAACAGAATGAAAATTGGTTGATACTCAACAAACATTAACCCGGTCATTTAATTCTATGTGCTAGAAACATTTTAATCTCCATGCTCATCCACTTTTATAAGAATATTTAAAACTTTATGACCTCATATTCTCTGATCCACAAAGGTGTTATCAAATGTATGACAGATTGGAAAAAACATTCACCTTTTAAAATAAAGTTTATAATATTTGACTTTGTATCTACTACTAGTTGACACCTAATGACCTCTTGGCAATCTCATGCATCCCTTGATATCCTTGACTTTTGTTTAACAATCTTCTTGCCCATCATAATTTCTGCAATTTTTCTGAGGCACTTTGATGTCTTTATGGATAATCCTAACAATATAGTAGTTTGGTGTCTTGACCTCTTCTCCTCTAATAGTCTTTGCACCCTCCTTACCCTACACATTCCCATAACCATAATCCAGGACTCGTTTTTCTTCATTTGTTTTTCTTTTTTACACAAATCTCATGGAAAATGTTACATGGGAAACAAAGTGTTTTGTGATCCAAACCCCACTCTGGTGAGGTAGTAAGGCCTTAAAGGCATATTACATGGTTAGAAATTGTTTTTGACAACCCCAGTCCTTATTCATCATGTTCCATTGAAAACATAGAGTTATGGAATAATTAACACACAAATTCCTTCCTCTGATGATGATCTCTTATTCTTACATTTTACCTGATGAATAATTGTAACTCTTTGTCCTTTAACCTAAGGAGAACTTTTAGTTTACAGACCAAATTATTCTCTTTCTTTTTTGGGCTCTCTTTCCTCCTTAGTTTCCTCTGGCTCTAGCTAACATACTATGACTTGTCTTTTATTACTTTTTTTTTTTTTGACATTACTATTAACATTTGCCTTGTTTTCTCTCTTTTATTTCTGCTTGAGAAAACCAAACTAAACCAAACCAAACCAACACCATGTGTAGATGAGCATTCTGTCCTCTATACCTGCACTGCAGCAACTAAATCATGCTGTAGAAAACCACTCTGCTGGACATGCTGGTGACACTACTTAAATATGATCAAAACCATCTATAGCCTTTGGGCCCTAAATGCAATTCAATCTTCTGAATACATCTCTTTAACTGACTTATCCCCCTGTTGTGTGCAATATTGATCATCTGCAAGAAAATTAACATAAAATTGGGAGCTCTAGATGGCAAATGGTGAAGCACTAAAAAGAAACACAGAAAACAGATGATGTGAGGGTTCCTGGATTAAAGGTTATGTGCATTTACCATTTCGATAGCTGTATCCAGGTTATTTTCCCCAGAGGTTGAAGCTATGTATAGTCCCACTAGCAACATATGACAGCACTCATTTCCCCAACCATTGCCTCTATTGAATGTTAACAGCTCATTTCATTTTTCCCAACTGATGGACACAGATAGTTTCTCATTCTTGTTTTAATTTACACTTTCCTGAATAATAGTGTGATGAATTGTCTAATAATATAATGTGCTCATATTTCTAGGATGTCACCTTTCATTATTTTGCAATTTTTAGAATCTGCGTGATAGAGAATAGTTGCTTTTCTTTTCATATGTATTGTAAATACTCTGACATTTATCTTTTACATAGATTATTTTATTAAACATAAATGAACATGCTTTATATGGTTGTGTTAATATATATTTTTCATATGACCTTTGTATATTTTCTTAAGAAATTCTCACAGCTCTGTTGAAACTTTAATGGTATAATTTAACAATAGCATATGGTCCTAGTGGGGAACATTTTATGATTCTGGTTCTATCCAATCCACCTGAAGGTATAAAACTTTCATAGTTGTCAATCTGTTCATATTGCATTGTCCTACTCTATTTGGGCTTCTTATGAAATTGGATCCAATTCTTTAATTATAACAAGGGAATGTTCCTTAGTCTTATTATTTTGGTCATTCTGAATAGCAATTATTTTGCTATAAACAATTCTCCACTAGTAGTAGACAATAAAACAATTAGAAAAAATTCATCTTTATTTAAAATGTTTCGCACTATTGAGAAAACAACGAAAATTGTTTTAAATACTAGCCTATTTCAATAGTCAGTATACTTAAGTCATAAAAATCAAATCATGGTCTTGGAGTCAGATACACCATACTATAAAGACTATTCGCAATGTAAGCAAAGTAAATAAGCTTCATGAAACTCATTTTCCACAATTGTAAATAAAGTATTAAACACTGTTACAGTAATATAATTTGTAAAGCAAACTGAAGACTGCCATATATCTGGAACATTGTAAAATGGTAAAATAAAAATGTGACTATTTTTATTAATAGTAGTTGTTTCAGTTTAAATAGGTAGTGGCATGTTGAATCGTAAGACATCCTTCTAATCTTGGTAGATCTTTAGCAAGTACTTCAGGGCAGGATTTTCAGGATTCATGTCCCTACCTTGCTAAAAGTCATGTGAACTAGAGCCATATCTAATACCAGTAGAACTATATTTTGTACTCTGCGTATTGGAGATACTGGCCTTGAGCTATGTCTGTTAAACTTGGACTAATTAAGTGTTGAAAATATTTTCTAATCAGCAGTAACACCACATATTTTATTGACCGGTGGTATGGATGCTGTTTGTACTGCTTTTTCACAATACACTTATATGGATTTCGGTGTTCTATTTTGATATTTGGTTGAGTGTCAGAAATACTGGTCTAAGCAAAATCAGTCAGTCCTCTGAGTATTATTGCCAGGTCAATCCAAAACCATGTGAATATATGTCCGAACCCTTAATTTTTCTTTCATTGCAGAACAAAAAAAAGCTTTTAAAAAAGTGATACTGTACTGTTGTAGATGGATTCGTATGGAATAATACAGTACCTATCAAAATAACTTCAAACATAGTGCAAAGAATCATCTCTAGAAGACAAATTATTATTTAGAGCACTGTATGTAAAAATGTGTAGCAGATTAGAATGCACTTATTTTAAGGTATACACTGATGTTACTATCTTATGTCTTTTATCTTTCTCCCTTAAGGGCAACCTATGCAAAAAGGGTAAATTCCATTAATTTCAGTGTATTCTACCATAGATAATAGAAAAAAAAAGCTTATTGACATTTAATTTTATTTCATTTTAAACATTTTTGATATGTATTTATTTCTCTGGTCGATGAAAACAAGTAAAAGATCAAAGGAGAATTATATAATTTCAGAATAATTGTTACTGGAAAGTCCACTAAAAATTAAAACTAAATATTAGACTATTTTTTGACCTGTACTAATCTTTAAGTGAGAATTTTAACTATAACTTTAAAAAAAGAATATATGTAGTAGTAGTTTAAAAATTGTGATCATTTCATAAGTAAATATTTTTGTGTAATAAGGACTTTTGCCTTCCTATAAGATATCATTATTGCCAGGAATCTCATACTGGTGGGGTAAGGAGGACCCTATATTTATACATATTTTACACATATGCATTTCACCTTATATTAATGCAACAACACAGTTTTGAAAAATAAACAATGATATAATAATTAAAAATAAAATATAATGCTAAGTGACCTTCAGTAAGGACTTAAATGTTCCAAGCAATATTATAAGCACTTTACATATGAAGTGAAATAAATATTATAGCCATTTTGACACTGAGAGTTTTCTTGCTTGTTCAAGGTTCTCTGAGTTCAAAAGTGGTACAGCTGGGATTCACTCCTATTTACATGACAGTCTGCATACATACATTAATAAAGTAATGAATTAAAGAAGGAATTATTGCATGCTATCTGCGTGACATAATTTTTATGCCCTGAAATATAGCAAACAGGTAACACCTCTGTTCCATAGGAATTTACATATAATTTCTGGAGGGTAATAATAAATACACAGCATATTTCCACTTAGAGATAAATGTTATAAAGAAAATTAAAGTAATCCGAGTAATAGAAAATTGATGTTCTAGAATGAGCCTTCTGAAGAGGTGGTCTCCAAACGGAAACCTGAATGCTGTGAGGGCATGACCCATGCACATAGGTGGAGAGGAAGAGAATTTCAGGCATAGAGAGAAGAGCAAGTCTAGGTAGGCACAGGCTTGGTTTAGTAATGAACAGCAAAGTGATCAAAGGATGGATCACAGCAAGTGAGAAGAGAATTGGGAATGATTCTGAGAGTGATCTAGGGATCAGATATTGTATGCCTAGTTAAGAACTCAGTATTCTATTCTGAGCATGAAGAAAATAATTAGAGAGTTGAGACAAAGAGACTGGCTGGATCTGATTTCTATTTTATGAGGAGGGCTCCAGGTTCTGTGTGTTGATAGCCAGTACAGCAAGAGTGGAGCAATGCTATGTCTGCTTTCTGTTTTAGTTGTTATGAGAAATGATGGGAATGAGATGATGTGGTAGTGGATATTCTGGATATATTTGATTGATTAATGAACCCAGAGTTGTTCTTTGTGATATTTATAGTTACACAAATCTGCTGCAGTTTCCGTTCATTTTTTTTCTCGAGAATAGGAATACTGCTATCCTTTGAACAGAGCAGACAGCTCAATAAATGCCTGTTGAGTAAATGAATGACAGAAATGTATCTCTTTGCTGTTTTGTAGATCTATTTTCACATTCAGTGTTGAATAATTTATCTCATCATACTCTGGTAAATTCAGCATGCTCCATAGCTTCAAGGTCATTTTTTTGTTTTCTTTTTTTTTTTTTTTTCTGGCTGTATTTACCTAAGTAATCGTAAAATGTGACAATGGAGCATTGGGTTTAAAAATAAATAATCTTTTCTTCAAAAGTGAATGTCATCATATCTTCTAAATGTCACAGATGCTAACCTTTATTGTATACTGGTCAAATACATTGTACCAAAATTGTTACATCAATCTTAATTCTCTTTATAAGATCTGAGAAAAAGCACAAAGAATTATAAAAAGAAACTTAGACAAAAAGAGAACAATTTCTAATGTTGCCATTATTTTTTATCATGTTTTAAATGATAAACACTAATAACTTTGTGTTCAATATATATTTAGGCAATGAATGAAAAAAAGAAAAATAGATATTCTTAAAAGACTGTTAAATCAGCTTTGAGCACTATGCTGAATATACAGGGTTTTTTTTTTTTGGCATTTTCCTTCCCTCTTGTTTTGCTAAGAGCTGTTTTTTTCTCTGAATCACAGAATCTATAAGGTGTAAAGGTGAAGAGTTGTTGGCAAATATACTTTCTGCCATGTAGAAAAAGAGCTGGCCTGCAGTGAAAGGGGAAAATGCAGCAGACAGACACACATGGAGACTCCGAGGCAAGAGACGCAGATGAACCTGACAGTGTTCAAGCCCCAGTAGCACCGTCCTGGGGCTCTGTTAGACACCACACGTATCTTACAAAGTCCTGCTTAGTATGAACTGGATTTGTAACAGAGACTTACACAATACAAACTGCTCTTTAAAAGACAAGGTCGAAAATATTTGGAATAAATATTCCACATTATGAATATTTAGCAAACATATTTAAAATGTAAGGTTCTGAAGGTTTGTTTATAATGAATTAATATACTTTCTATAATGTTAATCTATGGATTATATAATCTTATTGAGAAACTCAGCTACCCCCAAACACTATAAAAAAGCAAAGGATATCATTTGTGATGTATTAAGTCTCATGATTTGAAAATACCATTTGTATGTGATGATTTTTAAATTTATGTCTGTAGGGTAGACCTTCCCACCTGAATGTATATTCAGATAATTCATATTTTCATGTGTCCTGCATCTCCGCATGAATTTATGATATTCTTTTGCAACTTAACATATTATTTCTCATTTAACATGTGTAATCTACCTTCAGATCCATCGGTTTGGCCATCAAAGTCTGCCCATGATCTGACCACTGCTATTTTCCTGCCACAGTTAAATTATTTCTCACAGGAATAGTTTGATACCTTCTAAACTTGTCTCATTGCTTCCACCATTGTCCTTTGCAGGGAAAAATGTTTATTTAAAAAATAAAAGTTATATAATCTCATTCCTCAGTTTAAAAAGCTTTCAATAACTTCCATATCTTTAGAATAAAAGCTGAAGTCAGAAAGATGCTGTACCAGGCTGTGGAAGATTTGCTCCATCCTCAATCCCCTCCCTTCTCTGACCCATCTCTTACCATGTCTGGACTTATCGCTTCCCTCTCAGGCAGCCACACTGTCCTCTTCACCATGTCTTGAACTCTCCAGGCACTTCTCTTCCAGACTGTCAGACTTGCTGTTCCCATGGTCCAGGATAATATTTACCTAGATCACCATGAGTCTTGCTCTCTTACCTTCTGTAGTAGTCAAAGTCCAAATATTGATTTATAAATTTGTATTTATTTATTATTTTCAATTTTTTTTCCTTTATTTCATCATATTATAGAAGTACAAATATTGTTAGGGTTACAAATACTGCCCCTGCCCCCTCCCTCCCCCCGATATGTCCAATCCCCTGGTGGTGTGCATCACACACTTTATGGAAGCATATACCCCTTTCCTCCTCCCCACACCTGCCTGCCCACCACCTGTTAAAAAGTTTTTTGATTTTTTTTTTTTTTTTTTAGCATTTTGGTTACATTGTATATCTTTGCCTCTCCCTAAGAAGGGTTAGAGGTATGCCCTCCCCTCCATAATGCTCATCACATTCCTAAGGTTGGGTCTCCTCCCACACACCGAATCTCTGGTGAGCATTGCCACCATTTGAAAACCAAAGTTTAAATCAGTCAGTAACAATTTGATGGCGAGTAGATGTAGAGCCCATTTTCCATGTCTTGTCGCCTCACTTTGGATAACGGGCTTAAGCTTAATCCAGGATAGCATAAATGGTGCTAGCTCACTGTCATTTCTTAGGATTGAGTAATATTCCATTGTGAGCATATACCACATTTTAGTTATCCACTCATGAATTGATGAGCACTTGGGTTGTTTCCATGACCGTGCAATAGTGAATTGTGCTGCTATAAACATTTGGGTGCAGATGTCTTTATAATAGAATGTCTTATGCTCTTTTGGGTAGATGCCTAACAATGCTATTGCAGGGTCAAATGGTATTTCTATTTTTAGCTGTTTGAGGTATCTCCAAATTCTTTTCCACAAAGGCTGCACTAATTTGCAGTCCCACCAGCAGTGTAGGAGTGTTCCTGTCTCTCCACATCCTCGCCAGCATTTGTTGTTTTGGGATTTCTTGATATAGGCCATTCTTACTGGGGTTAGGTGGTATCTCATTGTGGTTTTGATTTGCATTTCTCTAATAATTAGAGAAGTTGAGCATTTCTTTATATGTTTGCATGCCATTATTCTGTCGTCTTTGGAGAAGTTTCTTTCCATTTCCGTCGCCCATTTCTTGATGGGATTGTTTGATTTTTTTGTTAATTTTTTTAAGTTATAGATAGATTCTTGTTATTAGGCCTTTATCAAAGGTGTAGAGAGCAAATATTTTTTCCCACTCTGTGGGTTGTCTATTTGCTCTACCGATGGTTTCCTTGGCTGTGCAGAAACTTTTTACTTTGATCAGATCCCATTTGTTTATTTTTGACGCTGCGGTGATTGCCTTGGGGGTCTTCCTCATAAATTCTTTGCCTAGGCCAATGTCTGATAGGGTTTTCCCAACATCTTCTTCTAGGATTCTTAAGGTTTCATATCTTAGGTTTAAGTCTATTATCCATCTTGAGTGAATTTTTGTGAGAGGTGAGAGGTAGGGATCCTGATTTGCTCTTCTGCATGTAGTTAAAATGTCAATATTACCTAAAGTGATCTACAGAATTAATGCAATCCCCATCAAAATACCATCAGCATTCTTTACAGATCTAGAAAAAATAATTCTTCACTTTGTATGGAACCAGAAAAAACCTCATATGGCCAAAACAATCTTAAATAAAAAGAACAAACTGGGAGGCATCAGTCTTCCTGACTTCAAGCTGTAGTATGAAGCAATAATAGTTAAATCAGCCTGGTACTGGCACAAGAACAGAAGCATAGATATCTGGAATAGATCTGAGATACCAGAGATGAAACCATCAGTATACGGCAATCTAATCTTTGATAAAGCTGACAAAAATATAAATTGGGGAAAAGAATCTCTCTTCAATAAATGGTTTTGGGAAAACTATAAATTAGTATTTAAAATCTAAAAGATTATTGGACATATCGGGGGGAGGGAGGGGGCAGGGGCAATATTTGTAACCCTAACAATATTTGTACTTCCATAATATGATGAAATAAAAGAAAAAAAAAAATAAAATCTAAAAGATTTCAAAGGAGAGGATTTAACATGTAGGATTTAATACAAGGGATGGGATTATTAAATACCCAGAGATTAAGAACAGTAGGGAACCATCTAGCCCTGGGTTAGAGAGACAAAAAAAAAAAAAAAAAAGTGATGTTATCAGCCTCTAAGGCCTGAAGTCAAGGAGAAGAACTTGGAGCCTCAATTAACTTATCCAGTAAAAGTAGAGCCACAGAGGCAAAGCAGCTTCCCAAAATAGAGGTGGAAGGAGGGAACACGCTATCTTCTTTCTTCCACCTACCTTTCAATGCTCCCCATTAGCCAAACCTAGTTAGATGCCAGTGGCGTCAGTCAGAATGCCTGAAATACCAAGCAGAGCGAAAGAAAGCTGAACAGTGAATCTAAGCACAAAGACTCCTGGCATACTTTTATTCAGCTCTTTACTCAGATGTTCCCCTTCAGTTTGGCCTTCTCTGACCATCCATCTAAAATTGTATAACCCTTGTGTCCCTCTAATTCCCTATTCCTCTTTATTCTGGGATTTTTCTTCATAGTATTCATCATCATTAAACATTATATATTTTATTTTTTAAATATAGTATTTCCTTTGCCTATTTCTCCCAATAGAATTTGAGCTTCTAAGAACATGGGCCATTGCCTGTTTTTCTCACTGCTGATTATTCACTGAGAATGTCCCTGTCATATAGTAATTGCTCATTAAATAATTGCAAATGGGTAATTGAATGAACAGATAAGGTGAATATGAAAATAGCCTTTCACTGAAATGCATACCTTGTACTGGAATAGTTTCATTTAAGGATGTTTAGACCCTCCTGTAGAACTAGTTAATTTATTCTTTATATGCAATTTTAAAATGTGAAGTGAGATCACGTTTCTGTGTAATAAAAATTCCAAGGAATTAGTTATACACAGGAAAATGAACCATCCTAGCAAGCAAGTACACTGACAACAGAAACTATCACTGAGCCATCTAATAATTGAAGTGTAAAAGTAAAAAAAAAAAGGTGAAGACAAACAAATCTTCACTATCCCTTAATGATTGACTGACCATGATATTGCTGTTTACAAAATTTGATCATCATGTTGAGGACTTTGAAGCATTAAAAAAAATGCACATATTTATTTGCACTGTTTAATAGGAATGTGGAGGAGCAATGAATGCATTTGTTAAAGGTTTTCCACAAAAGTTACAAAACTAAACATCTCTGGGCTTATAGGTCTATATTTCTAGAAAATTATTTTACAGGAAATATCTTTGATGCTGAATAAATGAAATTGTTCTCTGTGTTGTATATATAATGCATATATAAAATATATAGTATCTTTAAAAATTGTGTGATTTTAGTCAGAGAACATTTAAAATTGTGTCACAAGTTATCTGACTTCAGGCAAAAGTTATTAAACTGCTTTGAAATTGATTTATGGGCTTATTGCAAGGATTAAATGAAATAACATTGATCTTTTTAATTATTTAGCATACTACCTAGCATATAGGAATGTCATCTGAAGTCTTTTGAAATGCCATTAAATATACCCAAGTGGAGCTGAGTACATGTATAAATTAGAAAATTGCATTTTGTTGGATATGATTTTCATAACCAACTGTATTTTGTGGTAGATTATTTGAAGTATGATCCATAGTAAGTCTCTAAAATCTATAATAACTGCCAAAATAGAAATGGAATAATTCTAGCATGTCACCCTCTAGAAATATTATTAAACATCTTTTGAGAATTTGTTTCCAGAATATTTCCTGTGAAGTTAAATTTAAAATTAAATTACTATTTAGGTTGTAGTCATAACATCACATGAAAGTGTTATAAATACTTTTTAATATTTCTTTAATTTTCATAGATTGATAATATAATTAAGTGGCATTCTTTCTCCAAATTTTAAAATATTTTTTGATACAGACATGCATGTTTCAAAAAAAACCAATTACTCTTCACATCTCATAATGACCATTTCAACATAATTGCCTGGAACAAAATCAATCAGATGATGTGTTATTCTTTTAAAGGTATGCAGTTTGGGAATACAGCAATTCACTGGCCCATTTATTTTCCCCAAATGCAAGCATAAAGAAAATGAAGAATGCAATTTTGATTTAAGACATTAAGATTTTTTTTTTGTGAAGAGTTAACTATATTTTCCATAGTGTCGGATTTTATTGTCTGTGATTTCATTACATTCAGATATGAAATGTGTTATAATTACCAGTCTCTAATCTTTTACAGAAATACAGGGGAAGTCATTCAAATGCCATTGCTTTTTGGGTTGATGTGATGAGTATATTCCTAAGAAAAGTTTAACTCTGTTACTAAAATTTATCCACAGAAGTTCATCAAAATACTGACTAAAGGATAGAAATAACATGGATGAGATGAACTGGAGTGATATTTTTCTGAGTGTTAAATCTAAATAGAGCATAAAGAAATAATTTCCATAGATTACAGTACTAGATGCTAAAGAGGAATTGAATAAACAATAATGCTAGATACTTTTTTTTTGGTACAGTGATAATTGTTCATTTATTTCTTCAACAAAGTCTTATTGAGCCTCACTATAGAATTGTGCATTGTAGGAAATTCAAAAGGAAAGAGAAAGGTGTTTTTTTTTTTTTTTGCTTTTATAACTTATGCAAAAGTAGAGGTAATAAGTACACCATAAAAGAACTGTACTCTCAGTCATTGTCTACCTTGTTCTACCCAAGTGCAAGCAATAACGTGTGTGCATTTCTGTCTGACTCCTCACCTAGAAAACCAGGCCTAGGAGAATGGAAAGAGTTTCCATTTACTAGTGAGATGAAGAAAGAAATAAGTTCTGCTCATGGTTTGGGATGCACCTGGATGCTGCTTTTGCACCTTATTTTGCCCAGCCTGTGTGCAGTGATTCAGCTGACAGGCCCAGGGCTGAGATTCCTAGTTACTGAGATTTTATTACTAAGAAGAGGCAAACCCTTGTGTTAATGCATACTCCAGGATTCCCTTCTGTCTTTATTGGGTTCCACTATTCAATAGGTTTCAGCCTACTACTTAACCAAGGCCATGGCATTTTCCCCAGGACAAAACCCTGCAAAGGTTTAGTAGCGGAAGGGATTATAGCTGGGCGGATCAGCTAAGACCTCATGGAAGAATTTGCCATTCAACTTGGATTTGGATAGACAGTATTTTGGTATACAAAGCTGGAGAGGGTAAGCTTTCTAAACAGAATAGAGCATCAATTACAAAAAATAAAATAACCAGCATCTGGAAAGTGTGTAGAGTACTTAGGGAGCTACAAAAAGCCTTGTTTGGAGAGGAGGGCGTGGCGAGAAAACTGAAGAACTAATACAGAAGACTGAATGCCAGATTATAGACTACCCCATAGCAGGCCCCATCCCAACTCTTCAAAATGAATGCTTAGCCATTTGCTATTGGCATACAGTCTCTTCTGGAAACAAGAGTGACATAGCAAGAGCCCCTTTCTCAAGACCAGTAAGTTTTAGGAATACCATCTCCAAGTCTCACCTTGAAATTATCAAATTCCACATCACATATGTCTTGCAGTCCTCCAATCTCTGACTATTCTCCTGGAGCAGCCAGGTCACCCATCTATATGACTTGCTTTCCTTGGGTCTTTTAAGGTCAAGATTGCTTTATTCTTACCTAGGAAACTGACCAGTAAAGTGTGTGAGGAAAAAGGAAAACTCTAAGACAACTCCCTTGTTGAAGCCATCTCATTTTGAGCATATTGGCCTTGCTCTTGGCTTCCTCCTCTTTATTTCAGATACAATGTCTATAATAACCCAGACTCTAACATGTGTGCCATCACCAATCTGCATTTACAAAACCATATCCAAGCTCCATTCCCAAAGATGAGTTACCTCATTGCATTTCCTATGCCTAAAATAGACTGTAATGAATATGTAAAACCTGTGCTTAAACTTTGAACTAATGCCAGCACCATATAGCGAGGCCAGCCCTACATTGACTGCCTCCAGAATGTACTCCTTTACACAGCTGTACATTGCTGTCCTGCCACAGATTCAAGGTCCCGTTCTTGTGACATTTCTTCATGAATCAAATTTCTAGGTTGTAACATTTAATTGGATGAACTTGGGTTACTTGCCCTTGGCTTGCAAAATGTAGAGAGAGGAAAACATCTGTCTTAGACTCTCACAGTGGACAGATGCCCTGCCTCACCAAGACTTGAATTGTGAAGAATTTCCTCTAAAATATAAGGGGTTTTCATGATAAGAAGTCCAAAAAAGAATAATGTCCACAGAAAACTGTCTGGTGTGCCTTCACTAGTTTTCCTTGCATTTGTGTTACGTAGCTGACAAATGACACTTCCTTACCTTGTCTCCTCCTTAGATCTTAAAATTTACTATAGTGGTGTCCACAAGAACCTCTCTCTCTCTCTCTCTCTCTCTCTCTCTGTGTCTCTCTCTCTCTCTTGCTACTGGGAGCAAATGTTGATAATGTGGACTTTTTAGGAGGTAAATAGAAACCGTTGCAGTCTATGAACAGGACAATGATACAGTGAAGATGTACTTTGGGAATGCTATCTGCCAGGAAATATGGATAGGAGATGCCAGGAAGTGGATGCTGCACCTGTGTTTTAGAATTATCTGGTAAAAGAGACAAGATGTTAGGTAAGTAGGGACTTGAGCTTATGGAAGCCATGAAATAAGACTGGAGTGACCTTACAGAGGTTCAGTCCATGAGAGATTGTGTTTAACAACATGCAAAATCTAAAGAGAAGGAAGAGTTACAGTACATACACAGATATTTTTGGTATGGACCATTAGAAGAGTGGTGGTGCCATCAACAGAAATAGGGAAGTCAGGAAAAGAAATTCTAGTAGAGGAATAAATGCTAAACATAGATCTGACTATTTTCAATTTGATGGGCTGGGAAAAATGCAAGAGTGAGACATTGGCAATACAGAACTGCTATATGCAATCCTCCATGAGATTTGTTTGCTGCTTTGATTTATTATGATAGGTGATTTCAAGCTCTCCAAAGAACATGAGATGAGATGGTGAATGACACTGAGCATATGAGTTAATGATCATAAACCAGCAATGGATTGCTTACCAGTCTGATTTATAATCTCTAAAAGAGATTTCTGAAGTTTTAAAACCATTTGCTCTATAGGAAAGTACTAAAAAAAACCCATGTGATTTATGAAGCTTATTAAACAACTCTAAATCCTTTTGAAAATTCTGTACCTTATTATTAAGATGAAAAATAGTGCTCAAAAAATAGTGCTAAAAATCTCACAGAAATGACCATACTTGTAATAAAAAATTTATTATGCATTATGAATTTTTTATTTTTGAGTAAAAGTTTAAAGTTGAAATAATTATTTAGTTTAATTAATCAGAGTATTTGGAAAAGCTACTTTTAAAGAAATATGTTTTTGTTAATTTTCAAAATAAGCAACTGAATTGTAGCAATTGGCACATAATTGTCATAGCAGAAAAACCTACATATTTATATAAATTGGTTGTACTTTAAATAAACATTTTAAAATAATCTTTATAATCCTATAGAGAAATCCATAAATTCATTTGAATTTTTTTCTCCTTTCGACCATTTTCTTACAGCAAAATGACTAATAGCACAAGCTAGTTCACAGAAACAATTGCTCTAACAAAAAATGTTTTACAATTTTGAGCATACTTCCATTAGTATTCATTAGAAGCCTCGTAAATACTTCTTTAGGAGCTCAGCAGTTGACTTTGGTGTGATAAGACACATATTTCTGATTTGTAAAATGAAAACCTTGATAATTAGTGTTATCCAGCCAACGGTCCTATGTTTTTCTAGTGAGAAGTATCCAAATTGATGCAGCCTTAAACACAATTCTGTCTTCTTAAATTTGATTTCATGTAGCTTTGTATTTCAAGTAGTGATTGAAATTTCTCTTTTTTTTTGATGTTATGACCAATAATTTTCAAGATAAATTTAACAAAAAGTCTTATCCTTTATTTATCTGTGTCTTTGTTTTTACCGGATAGTTTAAACAGACCGATTATAATTCTCTTTTAATATAATTCTAACACATACCTTCTAACAGACGATTTTTGATAAAAGTTGTATTTAATTAAACACAACATTAACAAAAACTTGCAAGTTTATGGATCCACAGCTACAATCAGTATCTTATTTAAGATTCACATCAAACTTTGAAGAAATATTATTAACCCTATTTTTATATAAGAGTAAGTTTCAAAGTGGATAGCTAACCTATCCATGGAGAGGCAAATTCAGATCTGTGATGACAAATCACAAATATGCTGTTCTTACCATTAAACTATGAGTTTGAGCACTATAATATTTTAAAATATTTTTTTCTATTTTCTTTAAAAGGGAGGTGTTAAAGTATATGACTAGGCACATTGCTTGGTCCAATACATTTATTCATTGTATAGTGAATAACACTATTTAGCACATACTGTATTCCATTTTTCTTTCTAGGCAATTATGATGCAGTACTAAAATTAAAATCAAATCCTTTTTGTGGTGGATTCTACCAGAGAAATGTATAATATAATGTTATACAAAGGGTACTTTGATTAAAAAAATACAAAATGATAATGAGATAGAAAATGTATATGGGAGAAAGGAGTTTGCATGGCATTGTTAACTTTAGAGAATGTAAGCTAGTCAGAGTCTTTTAAAGGCAGAGTAGAAAAGACTTATACAGTTACCTGCAGATTTTTCTTCTAAGAGTTAAACAGATACTATCCCTGGGGAAAAAAAAAAAAGGAATGAAAGAATCATTTCTCCACTGAGATCAACCAACCACCTGACACAGTAGCCACACTACAGTGGCTTCAACATCATACCTGGGCAACTTTCACAATATATTCCTTCCTGATTTTGACCACTGGTCACAGACTGGTTCTGGCCAATTTATGGAGGCCACACAAAAAGTGCCTTTATATCCTCTGATTCATTTTTTGACATATAGCCTAATTTTACTGCATTTTAATGTTAAGTCTCCACCCTAAAGTGAACATGAAACATATGTAACATGTATGTTTGCTACTTGAGTGACCCTCTTTGCAAATATGCATAGCTCCTCCTATAATCTGTAGGAAAAGTAAAAATCTTGTACCACTTTTAGGTTCACTACTTAACCTGATTCTCCTTCCAAATCTGATCCTCTCATCTTCTCATCCCCACACCTGTTCAGAACACAAGGAGGAGGGAATGCTTACACAAAGTCTGTACAAGTCAGCTTCCAGAGGTCAGAGAACAGAATGGAGGATAGATAGTAGATATAAAAGCACTGTGGAAAGTGGAAAGTATCCAGAAAAATCTCAATTATTTTTATTATCTTTAATTATCAACTTACACACAAGCTCAAATCATTTAAGATAAAGTTTTATAAAGTAAATAAAACAGTAAAACATCTAACCAAATATTTAAATAATATTTGGTTTATATCATTAAAATATGAGTATAACAAATATGATATTTCTAATAATTTGAATATGGTTTGTAATAATACTTATCATTAATTACCTTGTAGAAATTTCTAGTATAATCTTTTTTATTTCTATAATTTTTTGTATTTTACAAAGAAACTTTATAACTATTATCTTATTACTAAGAATAACTCAATACAATGAATGGTAATTTTCTAGATAATACTCATTTACTTGAATTTAGAAAAGGCCTAATTGTGTTTTATAGCACATACGCAAGATTGAATATAAATAAAATGTTTAATTGCAGAAAACTTGTTTGCTAGGCTGATCAGGGAAATGAGAAAGTAAAACCATTTAAGAGTCAAAAATGAATATTATGAGAGATAAAAAGCAAGATTATGTTGTTATATATCAATTTCAATTCTGTATAATTTATCAAATTAGAACATTTTACAGTATCTTCGATCATAATAAATTGACATATATGGAAGGTATATATTAATGATTCATTTAAACTACATAAGTGGTCACTTTTTGACCACAATATTATCTTCCTCAAACATGAAACTGTTAATGAAGAACCATTTTTCTTCACACTCTCTATTAGCTTCATGAAGAGACAGAAGAAAATCAGAATTTTACACATCAACAAAGCAAGTTCCTTTTTTTTTACCATGTGGGAAAAATATTTTTTCATTTCTGCTAATAAAAGCTTTAAAAGTTTTTTTCCTTATTTCAGATATTTATTAATGGAAATAATTTTAATAATTTTATAGCCAAGCTATTACTTTCAAATTAAATGAGTATAAGAAAATTGGGAATTTACTCTATTCCCTATTATTAGTGCTATTTATTTAAGTAAAGTATATTCATTGAAAACATATAAACCATTTACAATCTTAATTCCAATAAATAAATTGGCATATCCATATGTCAGTCACATGTATCTATAAAATTTGTTCTTAAAATGAAGAATACTTCATGTTGTTTAGATTTTATTACTTTTTAAAAAGTCCTTAAAGTAAAGATTCTTTTTCTATGGGCTTTCAGAGTTGATTTTAAGCCATATCTAAATCATAGGCTCTAAAATCTCTTCCTGTTATAGAATTATTTGGCAAGGTTTTATGCAAGTTAAATTATTTTAATTTGGTTCCATACGATTAAAGGCCGAATAGTCTTCAATCCAATCTATAAAAATTTTCATGAAAAATAGATTCTTTGATTTTGTGAGCAAAATTGAATTAAAAAAATGTTTGTTTTTAATAAAGGTATAGGTTCAAAACATACTGCAAATAGAATTGAAACAGTGTATCTGTCATAATATATTTGTTTCAGTTGTGTTCAAATGTCACACTCAATAAATAAAGTATTTTAAATTCATGGTATTTTCACTTCTGTTCTATGATATCTTTGCGATCGAGGACCATATGTCAGGAATTTAGAAACCACACTTCTCTTAGGAAATCTTTGAAAGAAATTTCTCTGGCTTTACTATTGGAATAATTGTCTTTCTAAGTAACTAGTTTTTTTTTTATTTACTTGATATGTGTGAATCATATAAATGATCTTTTTCCTATTCACAATGCTTCAGACTGCTTAAAATTAAATTTGTGATCAATATCTAGTACATAAACAGAACTTCATGATATGACTTTTAGGTATTACACTCATTTTTGATGTTGTCTTACTTTACTGTGTTTCTTCTCATTTTGTTTTTCTCACTCAATTTTGTTGCATTATATGAAGTTTAAAAAATGTTTTCACTTTATGCAGCAGTGCTTATAGCTCATACTGAATAGGTATTTGAAGAATGGAAAGCCAATTGTATGCCCAGAGATAGCATTAGGATTGTGAAGTATTTTAATAGGCTCTGGCTTACGGAATAAAACAATGAAAAAAAGATACAATTCTAGGCACACTCTATAATGATTTGGATTTAAAATCAGAAATAGAGAAAGGTTATAATGCTGAGCTTTCATGAAAATGCAACTTCATTTAAGATGTTTGAGACAATACATATGTAAATCAGAGAATATACAAATGACAAAATCCACATAAAAGAAGACTTCTCTAATAGATCACTGGAAAAATTAATGGCATGCCAGATATACTCACAATTATATTTAAGTTCGAGGCAGCTCTAAGATAACTCGACAAAACCTTTTAATCTTTATTTATTTATTTATTGGAGACAGGGACAGGGTCTCTCTCTGTTGCTCAGGCTAGAGTGCAGTGGCATCATCATGGTTCACTGCAACTTTAAACTCCTAAGCTCAAGTGATTGTCCTATCTTAGCCTCCTGAGTCGCTGGGCCTACAGGAACCAACCACCATGCCTGGCTAATTTTTCCAGGGTCTTGTTATATTGCTTAGGCTGATCTCAAACTTCTGGCCTCAAGTGATCCTGTTGCCTTGATACCCAGCCCTTTGAAATATAGTGTGCATAATATTTTTAGCCTCCTCCTTGTTTAGTTTGTGTCCCATATTCTGAAGAGTCTTCTTGTAAACTCCTAGGGGTCTGTAGTCTTGGTGTTTGGTTTAAGAACTTTCTTAGCTCCTTTTGTAGCCTTTAGGTAATGATGTGATATTTACCAACTCCTTAGAAATGAATAGTATACCTGAAAATATCTGTCTTCAGACTAGCTTATTCTTGAATATCTGAATCTTATATTGGATCTTTTTTGGTTTATTTAATTGGCTTAGAACATAGGATCAAAATGAGAAAGTAACATAAACTAAACCTAAAACATCGACTTTTCTTAGTAATGCATTTTCATTTTGTATTTGTGGACAGGTCAACAGCTTGCCATTACCTCATCATCATAATTTCTTTTTCTAAGAAAATGAAGAAGTTATTATTTTTCCCCCCATTAATGTATGCTCAGAAATTTTTAAAACATTCAAAAAAGTATAAACTCAAATACCCATAGAAATCAGAATCCCATCCCAAGAGTAACCATTTTAACCATTGTATGTACATATTTCTAGAATTTCTATGCATATACATATATCTTTCTTACAAAATATAATTATATAGATCTGCCTCATCTTTTTATGTGTTGTCATAATATTCCACTATTGATACGTCATAATGTATGTAACCAACCCTCTATGAAATCTTTGCTTTATGTGAAGATTTGTTCCCACAGTTTTCCCTAGCATCATAGATGCAGGTGGCATACCATACCATAGCTTTCAATAATTAATGTTTGTATTACCCATGTGACATTAAAAATTGTATTTACAATACAAAATAAAAATGGAACATAAATAGGCAAAATACAGTGATATGTAATAAAGATTGATCAAATGAATAATTTAGCTAACACAGGTGTCAGATATGCAAATATTTTGTCTATATTATTTATGCAATCATCATGACAGTTCTGTTACTACCATTCTATTAATATAATTTTATAGATGAGAGGATTGAAATATAAACTTAATGTATTCAAAGCTCACAGTAAATAGTAGAGCTGGAATTTCAACCCGAGCAAGTCAACTGCTAAGTACCTGCTTATAACCACAAAGATGAATGGGGATTGACAGCAATTATGCTTAGCTTTGGAGATTCAAGGAAGTTAACATTGTAGAGCATGAATCAGCCACTGCCACCAAAATATTGTGGTAAAAAATGCAAAATGCAGTAATTTAAAATAATAGTCATTTATTCTTGCAGATCTGGGTGTGATTACATCACAGCTGAACATCTATTAATACTTTCATACTCAAAAAGGGGACTGTTTTCTTTATCTTGTAGGTATTTTCTGAGATGTCTTCCATTGAACTCAACTTGTTACAAAGGAAAAACATATATTCCTGAGTTAATAGATAAGACTTTATTTTTAAGTTACTGTGATTCTGAATTTTTATTATTTAGAAGATTAAATGGTGAGAATATAATACTGATGAATATAACACTTGTGCACAGTTAGGATTTTTCTCCATAGAAGTCAAGATAAAAGTGACTTATGTTACAGCAAAACTGTGGTCCAATGATTGAAAGAGAAAAATGCCATACAAAGGAGTAACCTTTCTTTCAAAGTACTAGGTGACTCTGTTGGCAGCACTGAAACAATTGTCTGAGGTGTCAAATATGTGCCAAAAGATATATTTATAATTTTACCACTTCAAAACTTCTTTTTGTTCAGAAGTCATTAATGAAAACATTAAACATTTCTGAGAAAAATAAAATTGCTTTATAAGATGCTATTGCCTGAAAATATACTTTTTCTATGTAGTTATGAAAAAAGAGAGATTAAAACATATTTTAATTCAAAATATTGTGTCCTAAAATACACAAAGGAATTTTTATGAGCTTTAAACATCAGTTATTCTCAATTCACTTATTTTTTTCATGTATTTATAGTCACATTTTTATTACATCATTTTAAAAGAAGTTTTGGGAACATAAACAACCAATTACAAAGTCACAAATAAAAACAATGGCTAATATTATTTGATTTTAAGAGGTAGAGGCGAATAGAAGATTACAATGAAACTAATCCCATTTTTGAGCACTTCTTTTGTACAAAACATTGTTTTACAATTTATATAGAGAGATAGATAAATTTAACAAATTTTCATTTTCATACATGAAATTGGGAGATTTGTTCTCATTTACATTGTTGGCAACTGAAAATTAGAAGGGAAATCTGGTTTACGATCACATGGCTAGTAAATGAGTAAGGATGTGCATTCAAGTCTGTCTGATTGCAAAGACGACTTAGCATTTAGAGCCCTCACAACTCACATTGATCTGGTGGTCTCCAACTTCAGCTAATTTTCATCGAAATGTCTTTTCAATATACAAACTTCTCTTCCTTCCCTCACATATGTGTGGAATACCATCATCTTTGCTTAACCCAATACAGCTCTATCTTCCTCACTGTCTCCTCCAAGTTACTCTCCCTACTTTCTCTAAACATGTAGTTCTAAAAGCAACAACAACAATAAAAGCAAATAATTGCATAAATTAAGCTAATCAGTATTTACCTGCTTATCTTAGTGGCAGATTAGCTGACAGGGTGAGTCTATCTCTTTAAATCTTTGCTTTTCCTTTATTTTCTTCCTTTTCTATTTTTTTTTTCTTTTATGTTGTTAATATACAGTGAACTGCTCTTATTTAAAGGGTACAGTTTGATGAGGTGTGACATATGTCTACATTTGTGTAATGATGGTCAAGGTAATGAGCATCATGACCTAAAGTTTGTTCATGTACCTTTGGAATCTGGCCCTCCTGCCCCTCTGTAATGCCTGCTGCTGCCCTATCTGGTCTGATCTGGTTTCAGAGGCTATAAATGAAGCATACTGAGAGTCATGGTACAGCTATCTTCAAAGAAAATTTTCTTAAATTGTCTTTGTAAAATCCATACCATCTACTTATTCTTGTAGATGAGGACTTTTTGAGCTATAACACCAGTTCTCAGGTTTCTTTTAAAAATGTGTATCATTGAGGAATCTCCATACTGTTTTCCATAGAGGTTGTACTAATTTGCAGTCCCACCAACAGTGTAGAAGCATTCCTTTCACTCTGCATCCATGCCAGCATCTATTATTTTTGGACTTTTTAATAAAAGTCATTCTAACAGGGGTAAGGTAATATCTTATTGTGGATTTAATTTGCATTTCCCTGATGATTATGGCATTGAGCATTTTTTCATATGTTTATTGGCCATTTGTCTATCTTCTTTTACATCTGCTCATGTCTTTTGCCCAGTTTTTGATGGGGTGGCTTGATTTTTTTCTTGCTGATTTGTGTGAGTTCTTTGTAGATCCTGGTTATTAGCTCTTTATCAGATGTACAATTTGCAAATATTTTCTCCCATTCTATAGGTGGTCTGTTTGTTCTATTGATTATTTCTTTGGCTGTGCAGAAGCTTTTTAACTTAGTCTGTGTCAAAGAAAACTGCACTGGATAGAGTTAAACAGATAAGACTATTGCAGTAGAGCCCAAGACTATTGTAATAAGGATAAGACCTTAAACAGGGAATTATTTCTTTGCTGAAACAAAAGACAGGAGAGCTTCTAAGCACTAGGGTGAATTAATGAAAAAGTACTAGAGGATATGGGGAGGGGAAGATTGGACAATGTGATTAGGCCATCTCTGTTTGCTTATGGGTGCTTATTAAAGTTAGGCTCCCATTCTCCCAGAGAGACTGGGAGATGGGGATGATCTCATTTTCTTTTTTCTTTTTCTTTTCTTTTCCTTTCTTCCTAATTTTTTTACTTGACAAATAAGAATTGGATATATTTGTGGTATACAATATGTTTTGAAAAATGTATACATTGTGGAATGATTCAACAAGCTAATTAATATATGCATTACCTCATGTACTTACCACTTATTTGTGGTTAGAACACTTAAAATCTATTATCTTAGTAATTTTCAAGTATACGATACATTGTTACTAACTTCAGTCACCAATGAACTATCCATAAAAGGGATAAAAAATGCCATTTGCAATAGCTATGAAAAAATATAATACTTAGGAATAATTTAACAAAGGAGGTGAAAGATATGTACACTGAAACTATAGAACATTTAAAGAAACTGAAGAAAACAAATGGAAAGCTATCCCATGTTCATGGATCATAAAAATTAATATTGTCACAATGTCTATACTGCTCAAAGTGATCTATAGAGTCGGTATAATACCTGTCAAAATTCTAATTTTCTTATGAAAATCCTAAAGTTCTTATGGAAACACAAAAGACCCAAATAACAAAAGAAATTATGAGGGAGAACTAAGCTGGCATCATCACACTTCCTGATTCCAAATTATATTACATAGCTATAGTAATCAAAACATCATGGTGCTAGCATCAAAATGGACACATAGACCAATGGAACAGAATTTTTAGAGATCCCAGAAATAAATTCACATATTTATGGTCAATTGATTTTTGACAAAGATGCCAAGAACACACAATGGAGGAAGGATGGTCTCTTCAAATAGATCATGTTGGGACAACATCCACATGCAGAAGAATGAAATTAGATTCTTATAGTATATACAAAATCAACTGAAAATCAATGAAAGATTTTAATGTAAGATCTGATACTATAAAACTACTAGAAGAAAACCTAGGGAAAAAGCTCCATGACATTAATCTGGTACTATCTTTCTTGATGATTATATTTCAAAGGGAGTCTATTCTCAAACAGAAAATTAAAAAGACATGTATCCACTGTTTACCTTCCTTGCTACACTTGAGGAACTCAAGGCTATACAGGATAGAGATATTCCTAAGAAAGATCTTGACATTAAGACATAAAACAAGATAAATAATAAAAGAGAAGACACTTGATCGCCTATAGGAAAATGATAAGCATTACTTAAAATTACAATTGAGACTGCAATGTTATATTATTTAGATTGGTTAAATAACATAAATTCCCCCTAATGAGAATGCTCAAGATTTCATAATGATGTTATACTCCTTAGTTGTTTTTAGTAAATTCATATAGTCCTTTGAAAAGCAGATAGCAAATATATTAAAATGTATAAAGCTACCTATTTGTTTCTACTCAATGATTTCAGTATTTTTTTATCCTAATAAAACAATCTAAATAAAAGAGGTGAAAGCATGCACTGAATTTTGTTGCTACCAGTAAGCTGCATTAAAGCTTCTCATAGTAATGAAATTTTTTGAATTAAATTTGTCTTTAGAAATAATATCTATGGATATTTGAATTGTAAACTACTAATGGTCAGATAATTTTTAGTAGATCAGTTTAAAACCCTAAGTCTACCTATAATAACAATGATTAACACTGAGAGTAATATTCTCTGTTATATAATATTGATAATGTAATAATGATACAATGATAGCCAACATTTATTATTAATAATGGGTCTGGCAGTATTCTGATAAATGACAAGTATTATTTTACTCAGTCTTTACTATAGCCTCCTAACATGGGTACTTTTATCATCTATATGTATTTTACAAAAGAAGAGTTTGAAGTACAGAGGGATTTGCCCAAGTAGCACAGCCTGCTAGTAACAGAGCTGGGATCTAAACCTGGATGATCTTTGTTAGAGCTGGGAGAGCACATTATTGAATAGATATTTGCCAAGTGAGGCTGTGTCATTTTCTTCCACTGGAGAATATTTGAGGATGTCTAACGCTAAGGAAAATGTTGACTTTGAGTTTTCAAATAACTTCTTTATATTTGAAGGACATTAAAACAATAATTCTTCAACTAGGAATCTGATTTTCAAGATAATAGCTTGTATATTTTTCCCCTAATCTTTTGTTCTTTCTTTCTTTTTTTTGTACTGCAAAATTTGATTGGAGAAAACTCTCAGTTCTGTAGTCTGTTTTCAAAAGAATATCTTCTAAAGGCAAAAAAAACCCCAAAAACTTTTAAAAGAATAAATCCTTTTGTTCCCTGTCTGACAAAATATAGAAATAAGGTACAATGGTACAGTGAAACCCCTCTAATGAATACTCAGTGAAGAGGGAAAAGAAACCAGTTACAAAATAATAGCTACTTGAATTTTTTCCAAGATACATCAAGTACATTTTAAAGTGGAACCCTCTTTCATGGTAGTTGTTGGAAGACAGATTGAGCAATACATACTATAAGTAATTGGAAATTTCCTGCATTGTGTATAGGGAGCCCATGAAAAACACAGTCAATGAATATATCTGAATATCTAGGTAAATGAGCAATCCAGTCTGTCCTTCACTAAAGCAGTCTGAAAAAATAATTCAGGCTAAAAATGTATTTTATTTAAATAAATTACAGGTGATGCTTGTGAATTTTTAGAAAAAATATAATCATGTAAGCAAAGAAGAAAAATGAGAAACACTCCAAATTCAATCCCCTAAGACAACCACAACTAATATCTTTATGTATATGCATCCAGACATTTTAGTTTGTATATGTTATATACACAGATATAAAAAGAATAAAGTAAAATTGTGCTAGATTTCAGCTGTATTTATCATTTTATGCTTCCATTTTTACTTAGTTGTGTATAATGTATAGCAATAAATATTTCATCATAAGATAATTCTAATGAGTACATACAATATCCTTATGCTATATATTTTATTCTAAAGTAATTGATATGCTTATCATTAGCCATTCAGGTTGTTAACTAACATAAACAATCACAAATTAATGCTGTTATAGCTAACTCTTCTAAAGCATCTTCATGAATATAAGGATATATTTTAATATTTGAAAGATAGTATGGAACACTAAAGACAATGACATAAGCCTGAGACAATGAATTTGTCATTGATTCCAAAATTACTTTAGTACCTAGTATGTGTCAAATACCAAATAAAATAAAATGACTTCATAAATTCAGTTATTTGGAAAAATTCATTAATCTAACTGAAATGCTAGATAGAATCAGGCTATCTTAGTACCTTTTTTTTTTTTTTTTGGTAGGATAAGTCTCCCTTAATTTTTTCTTTTTTCTTTTTTTTAATTTCAGCATATTATGGGGGTACAGATTTTAAGGTTTCAATAAATGCCCTTTCCCCCTCTCCCCCCACAAGTCTGAGTTTCCAGCATGACCATCCCCCAGATGGTGCACATCTCACTCATTATGTATGTATATACCCGCCCCCCTCCCCCCTGCCCAATACTACCTAGTACCTTTTTTTATTGGCTAAAAATTTTGTTGAAGTGTTTTTATTCCTTTTGAAGTTTTACAGTCTGTTACCAGATACAAGTTAGTAGATATACTTCATGCATGTAAAACTAAAGGTCACCTAATTAAGACTGACTATATTTTCTCCATTCACTTATTTATTCATGCGTTCAATCACATTTGGAATTGTATTAAAAAAGTATGTTCTTTCTCTGCCCTGTAAATCACTTCAGTACCATACATCATCTTTAGTCTCAGCAGCTTGAGATAGATCCTCAGATATGTCCTCAGATAAAGTGTCCTTTTAGCACAATCACAGATAATAGTCCCCCATGGCCTTCTTTACACAATTATTAAATAGGATGGGTTTTATTCTCTTCTTGAATCTGCCACAGTCTCAGATAAATCATTCAGAATCTTCCTTGTGGGAAAAATAGTGTCATTAGTTTCTATTAAAGAACTTATATGTATATTGTCCTCTTTTATACCAAAATTTGTCAGGCAAACAAAAATAATATTTATACAAAACACAATCTCTCATAGCATTATTCACAATAGTCAAAAGGTAAAAGACTTTACATATCCACCAGTGCATGGACAGATAGACAAATGTGGTATGTCCATACAATGATATGTTATTCAGACATAAACATGAATAAAGTACAGATACATGCTATAATCATAACTCAACATTATTATGCTAATGAAAGAAGCTAGACATAAGAGGCAACATATTGTATTATTCCATTTTTATGAAATATTTAGAATAGATAAATCCATAGAGACAGAAATATTTGTGGTTGCCAGAATCTGGGAGGAATGAGAAAAAAGAGATGACCATTTAAAGGGTACCAAATCTTTGGGGATGATAAAAATATTTTAGAACTAAATAGAAGTACTGGAGGCAAAAATAATGTGAGTGCACTAAATTCCATTAAATTGTACATTTTAAATGGTTAACTTTATGTTATGTGAATTTCACCTTAATTTGATTTTTTTAAAGTCTGCACAGAAGTATTTGAGGAAAAATCTTTATGAAGCATCCTCCATAAATTGTTTCTAAATTCTGATGGTGAGAATCAGGTACCATTTTAAAATGCCTAATTTTAGCTTGTAAAAGCATTGTCTATTAAATTGAGGATTGAAAATAAGTTTACAAAAGAAAAGGGAGTTTCTCTCATACTTATTAAGAAACAGAATATTAAAAAGTAATGTCAACAATATACCAAAACAAGTTACCACAACTACTTTTCACTCACTAGTCAATTCAGTTCTATGTAATTAATTCTTGTAAGAGTAGGGTTTGGATGAGCCTCTCATTTCAAGAAATCATTCTTTGGATTAAAATGAGTTCTGGAAACTTCAACAGACTCTGATAGTCTGTCAATATCTGACAAATGTCTAAATTATGTCAGCTTTTAGCTTTGAAGCTCAATCTGTTATTTGAAATGTCAATCATTAATTTTCCCTGTTATCTTTTTCTACAATATTCTGAGGTTGCTTTTTCTTGTTTATAGACACAAGATTTAATCTGTTAAGATATCAGGGAAGCTGAAATCATCTGGAGATGAGACTAAACAGATGTAGTCAATTTGTTATAGTAACAAATAATAAAAGGAGAAGACTAAAAATCTTTGCTGGAGTAAAATGTATAACTATTTCATCAGAATTTGTTCAGTGATTCTCCTGAGGGTCAGAGCATGCTATGGACTGTGATGGCTTTGCCAGATCTACAAACCTTCCAATCCTTTCTGTAAATATAGAATCTCTGACATGTGTATAGAACGAATAACATTTCAGCTATACAAAAGTATTTTAGCAACTTTTTTCCTGAATTTTTGTAATGGTGTTGAGCTAATTAAAAATATAGAACATGCCAAACACCTAATAAACAATTTTAGCAAACTTAATGTATAAAAAGGAAAATACAACTTAACTATATAGCATTTATCTCAGGATTACAATGCTGGGTTAACATTTAAAAATCATTCAATACAATTGAATAGATTAACAAAATATTAAGAAAACAGTACGTTCAACTTAATAGCTAGAGAATGGACATTTGCCAAAATCTAACATCCATTCTTGATAAGTCTCTCAGCAAAGTGGAGATACAAAAGAACTTCCTCAATCTGATAAATGGGATTGGTTTCCTAGAACTGTCATAACAAAGTACCATAAACTGGGTGACTTACACAACAAAAGCTTACTGTCTCAGTTCTGGTGGACGGTTCCAAAAATCAAAGTGTCAGTAGAGTTAGCTCCTTCTTAGGGGCTATGAGGGAGAATCTGTTCAGTACTATTCTCCTAGCTTCTAGTAGCTTGAGATATTCCTTGTCTTGTAGATGGCATTTTCCCTGTGTCTTCAGATCGTCTTTCCTTTGTGCACATCTATCTTTGTGTCCAAATTTCCCCTTTGTATATGTACATAGTCATATTGGATTAGGGTTCACTCTAATGACCTCATCTCGTTAATCTACAAGGACATTGTTTTCAAATAAGGTCACATTCATAGGTAGAATAGGATTTCAACATGTTTTCAGGGGGCCAAATTAACCCATAATGGGCACCTATGCAAACCTATAGCTAACATAAAACTTAATGCTAAAAGACTGAATGCTTTCCCCCTGACTTCAGGAACAAGGCGAGGATGTCCACTCTAATCTCTTCTATTAAACAGTCTATTAATGATTTTAGTATGTGCAATAAGGCAAGAAAGATACATAAAGGAAATCTAGATTGAAAAGGAAGAAGTAAAACTGTCCTTATTCTAAGATAATATGATAATGCATGCTGAAAATTCAATGGAATCTAAAAGAATCCCATAAGAACTAATAAGTATGTTTAGAAAGGTTAGAGGATATAAGATCAATATATAAAAATCAATTATATTTATATATACTAATATATACTAGTAACAAACAAATTTAAACAATCATTACCATTTACAAAAAACTTAAAAATATTCTAAAATGCTTAGGCCTAAATCTGACAAAAGATATGTATGACCTGAACACTAAAAAACACAAAACAGTCAAGAAGATCTCAATAAAAGTCATACTGCCTTTATTGCTTAAAAAATAGAAGATGTTAATTCCTCCCAAAGTCAATCAATAGATTCAATGCAATCCCAATCAAAATCCTATGATGAGTGAGATGTGCACTGTCTGGGGGATGGTCATGCTTGAAGCTCAGACTTGTGGGGAGAGGAGAGGCAAGGGCAATATACACAACCTTAAAATTTGTACCCCCATAATATGCTGAAATAAAAAACAAAGAAAAAAAATCCTATGATGATTTTCTGTAGAAATTGACAAGTTAATTTAAAAATTCATACCAAAATGCAAAGGATATAGAATGATAAAAACATTTTTAAAAGGTAAAATAATGATACACTACTAAAATATGATTTTTACCTTGATTTCTTTTTTCTATCCTCTTCCTCTCTTCTCTTTTTGTATGTATTTTATACATCTTGAAGTTGTCTAACAACTCATCATTGATCCTCTATCATTTAAAAATGTTTTATATATGTTTCATTTTGGATTATTTTTATTTTTATATCTTCATGTTTATTACATTTCTTCTATGATGTCCAAACTGCAGTTAATCCAACTACACGTAATTTTCATCTCAGGAGCTGTAGTTTTCATGTGCACAGGTTTTATTTGAGTCTCTTTTCTAACTTCAATGTCTCTACCTAATTTGTTCAATATTTCCACTAGCTTTTGAGCATATGGAATATATTTTAATAACTATTTTAATGTCCTTTCCTGCTAATTCTAACAGCTGTCAGTTCTAGGTTATTTTGTTTAATTGATTCTTTCTCCTCATTATGGTTTATATTTCCCTACTTCTTTGCTGACTGGTTAATTTTGATTCAATGCCATGCATTTTGAATTTTATCTTTTGGTGGTTAGATATTTTTGTATTCCTATAAATATATTTGAGTGTTGTTCTGAGATGTAGTTGAATTCCTTGGAAATGGTTTGATCACTTTGATCTTGATTTTAAAATGTGTTAGACAGGACAAGAGCAGCATTTAGATCAAAGCTGATTTTGTCCCAGTAAGGTGTCAGGACACTTTATCCAAAGCCCTGTGAATTATGATGGTTTTCAGTCTGGCTGGCCCTGTGGGAACATAGACTCCTGTTTCCTCTAGTCTTTGTGGGCTGTTCTTTCCCTGGTTTGGGGTACTTTATACAATGCTTGTTATTGACCAATATTCTGCTGAATACTCAAGAGAGGCCCACTACAGACCCCCAAGTTTTCCTTCTATTATGCGCTCTCATCTCTGTGGTTTTTTGCTCTGATCTTCCTGGACTCTTAACTCAGGAAGTCCATTGGTTTCACATAGGTCCTTCTTGTCTGTGCCATAGACTGGATACTCTATTAAGGCAGTAAGCTGTGACAATCATTTTTTTAAGGGATAACTCTTCTTTGGTGCCTGATGTCCAATATCTTGTAAACCATTGCTTCATATATTTCATTTACTTTTTTTTGGTTTCAGGTAGAAGGGTAAATCATATACTCATAACCTTGTTATAGTATTTTGCCTTGAAGTAGAAAAGATCCTTTACAATTTTAGAAACAAACAATATTCTGTCATGGACCCATACATTTTTATTTTAAAAAGTTGTGGTTTTTTTTTTTTTTTTTTTTTTTTTAGTTGACACATATTTTGAGGTAAGGAATTCCATCCAGTGACTTTCTGGCCAACAACAAGAAAAGATATTTCAGTGTAAAAGGTAATGCTTTATATTCAGACAATCAAAAGTGGGTTACACCAACAAAGAGTGATTTTTGACATTTTAAAAGCACTTCTTATTGATCTTACTCTGATTGTAGACTCCAGAGAACTAAAATGTTAAATGCTAAAATTTTTTTGTCATTGTTTATTCAACCTCCACCTTAAAAGAGACTTTCTAACCAACTCTTGTATGATAGATTAAAGACCTCAAAGGTGATATGTGTATATGTCTCTCTCACACACACATATACATATGCGCACACACACACACACATTAGGTGTGAGCATATTTGATATCAAAATCTTTAGCTGACAATGTGCTAATGTCATGTTAGTTGAGATAATGTCTTTGTTTAAAAGAAATCACTAACTTGCTCACATGGTGCTTTCTACTTTCATCGGTAAAAGAACACTGGGGAGATATAAACATTAAATATATAACAGGGCTGACTTTCAACATATGTAAAGAGAACATATGGATCTGCCTTCCTTGTTCTCAGTAATGGGGACCCAGAGATTTGTGTGTAAAATTCTATAACCATAAACTTCATATATCCAAATTTAATCAGAATTAATTTCAAAAGATCTCTTAATGAATAAGTTCTATGTATAAATCATTATTCTAGACAGTAATATTCAAAGACAAACTGATATAGTTTGATTTTGAGGAATTTAGATTTTGGAGAGGGGGAAAATGTTTAAATCTATTCAGTAACATGTGGCAACTACTGTGATAGAAGAGGAAAGAGCTTTGTCAGTCTGGGATGAAGTCCAAGGGGAAAATGATTCCTGAGCTCAGTCTTTAAGGATGAGTAACAGTAGGTAAAGGAAACCAAAAGGGATGATATGTATAAGGTATAAATAGGGGCTGAACCCATGTATAATCCCTAACTTTACTTTCATGAGGATTAAGTCATGTTTTGTTTTCTGATAGATCTTTATTGGAATGAATTATAAAACACATCTTTTATATTAAATTTTAGATTTAGTTAAATAGAACTATATAAATCCCACCTGTGTAGCCAATCTTTTATCTGTATTGTAGGTAGAATATGTTTGCAAAACTACAATCTATCCATAGAAGTCTTCTGTTTAGCCCTTCCATTGCTGGTCTTTCAATTCCAATAGAAAAAGCCTTAAGTGTTTAAAATGTGTTCCAAGTTCCTTCATGTTTTGTTCACTGATTGTCATGTTAACTTTACCTCAAATTCATGTCACTTTCCTCTTTGCATGTAGAACCATCCTTATTTATTCCCATGTTGTTGTTGCTTTTAAGTTTCAACCTTTCTCTTGCAAGCAAACATTTCCATGCTGCTTACGATCTTTTTCTGGCATTTATGACTCCATCAGCAAGAGTCTACAGAGAATTCTTTATGCTAGGAATATGACTGTGTCATCCTAAATGTCTAAATTTCTTTAGTTCTTAAAGGAAACTATACCAGTTCAGAGACAAATCAACCCCAGATTTCCTTCCCTTCCACTTTACTTGTCAAAGTGGAAAATGGCCCAAACTCCAACACTTATACCTTACAAAATTTGCTGCCTATATACCACTATCTGCCTTGGACCGTTACCACTGCATGTTAGCCACCAAGAGAAACATAGATCTCTAGGCATTCTTCATTTTTTTAATATACTGAGTCAAAACCTCTACTTGTTTATTAGGTCCTATCCCTTTTTCTTTAGTCAAGGACTCCTCTTGCAACCATCTCTACTATTTAATGAATCACCATTTTTTCCTGTTTACTAATTTTTTCTCATGAGCCATCAAACTCAACCTCATTCACTCCTTCGGATACTTTGGAATTTTCTGTCCCCTTTACATCGACCCCCCCCCCCACACACACACACACAAAAGCTGCCTCAGGTTCTTCTTGACACATGCTATTTGTTTCCCATCACTTCACTTAACCCAGCCTTTTCAAAGTTACCAATAATCTTCATATTGCCAAATGCAGTTGGCTATACTAATATTTTAAATCACATTGGCCTTTTAGTAGAATTCTTCAAAATTGTCATTTCTTTTTGTTGAAACACATTCTTTATTGGATTTTAGAAAAATATACTTTCCTAGTTTTCCTTCCATCTCACTGGTTTGTTTCTCAGACTCCTATGTGGGATGTCTCTCATCTATTTGCAGGTGTTAACATAGGAATGCTCCAAGTGAAAGACTTGGTCCTCTTTTTTTCGCTTTCTATATATTGAATCCGTTGGTGATCTCACTCCCACAGATTTAAATTTCAATTTCCATATGCCCTAAATGATCTACCCCCTTGTTTCTTTCCTTGACCCATTTCCTAGTAACCTCCTCCCTGCCCACTCTGTTTCTTTCCACTAACTTCCTTGCTGGTGCTGGAGGTTTGTTAAGAATGCTATCATTGGAACTTGGCATTTGCTCTTCCTTCTGCCTAGAGTTCCTATGAAAACTAGGTACTCCACTCAGTAGAATCTTAACATATGCTTTACAATTGGATGGAAAGGTATACAAAAAATACTTTCAAAAGTGATTGAAACATTTTGTAATTTACATAACTGTTTATAAAACATTCCTTTTGTTAAAATTATGACTTGAAAAGAAAGGTTTGTTATATCAGCTATATTCCCAGAGCTTTCAAGAAGAAAGGGAAGCCAGATCTCATGCCTTACATCAGAGTGGGAAGAAACACTACCTCCATTGGTTTGGAGGGTTGAATGTGGGCAACAGCTGCTGTGGATTCTGCCATGAAGGTATCAGGAGGATGTGCTGAAGTGTCCAGCACTTACCACAAGAGAGACTGAGCCAGCTGCACGTACAGAAGATAACGATGTAATGCAGGAGGCTAATACATCATTGGTCCAATTTTAATAGCCAATTTGGGAATATAATTAGTCACAATCCTAATATAAAATTATGTCATATTATATTATTAAAATTGTGTCTTATGGCACTGGATTCAAGTAATAGTAAAAAGAAAAGTGTAACCCAAAAGGGCTTTACTATTTAGAATGAAATCACTCACTCTAGCCTGGGCAACAAAATGAGACTCTGTCTCAAAGAAAAAAATAAAAAAATTAAATCACTATAAAACACATTATACTTTTTTGGTAGAATTCCCACATATATGTATATACACAGCCCTACATACACATAAATGTATATGTATGTGAATAAACAAAATAAATTTATAGGAGTACATTTATATGGGGCGGATATATGTGTTAATTATTTATTATATGTTAATTATTTATGATAACTATAACTATCCAACCTAATGACTCAATTATTCATTTTAATTTCAATTGCCACACTTTGCTATGATAACTGATTTGTATATCTATTCTCTCCAAAACTGGGGAAAGAATTAGAACAGAGATCTTAGCCCGTAGTTTTTAGCCCTTCAGTGCATAGAAACATAATACATATTTGAAATAAATGAATGCTATCCTCCTCCCTATTTAGAGTTCAAATCCCTTGGCCCTTTCTTGATTCATACATCTTTAACCGTCAACTTATAAATCACTAGAACTAGTGTAGTTGATAAAAACACATTTTTACAAATTATTTTTGATCCAGAATTAAACCATTGAATTGAGGAATTGTCTTTAAAATATGAAATACTCAATTCTTAAAGAAATTTGCAGTAGATTTTAAGTATGGTCTGAAGAAGACACTGCATATACTTAGAAGCTTTCTATTTGTTGATTCTTGATTGCTACTCTCAGGAATTTGAAACAATTAAAATCAACAAGAGTTTTCATTTAATAGATCCAGGAGTTCCTAGGGGTGTTTGTTTTTGTTTGTTTTTGTAGCAGCATGTAAACCTTCCAAATGTCAGTAATTAACAATAATAATGGTTTCAGGAAAACACACATTTAAAAAGCTGTGGAAAAAAATGTTTTGAATTCTCCTAACATTGTAATTTTCCACTTATGAAGTAAAAAAAAATTGAGCCTATTGTCATATATGTGTGTGTGTGTGTATATATATATATATATATATAATGATAGTGGACTCAATTTTAAATTGTTATATATATAGATATATAAATCTAAAACAAGCTAACCTAGAAAATGTGTTATATATAAGTTAAATAAATTATTTTTCTTTTGAAACTAAGTAAAATACTCTTTAATTCTCTGGTGTGCCTTTGTAGTAAGTTGGCTTTTCATGTCAGCATGGCTTTGGGAGCTCAACTGAATTTCTTTTACAATTGCTACGTGTCATAACCTGAATAGCATCACAAATGACAGAAAGATTTCTGGGCACCAACAACTTTCAGAGCACATTAAATGTGTGTGTGTGTGTGTGTGAGAGAGAGAGAGAGAGAGAGACAGAGAGAGAGAGTGTGTGTTTGTGTGTGTTGGGATTTTTGCATTTTACTTAATATTAAATTATTTTTTAATATTATAGGTTCTGATGTTTTGTCAGTAATGGTTTTAATATTCTTGAAGAAAATGAAAACAATTAGACAATTGAAAACTTTTTATTGCGAGTTTATATACCCTAATTTGTGACATTTGTTTTGGGGAAGGAAAAATACAAGTGGAAATGAATTCATATGCAATAATCTGTGTCAGGAATTGTGCTGAGAATTATTTAATCTTTAAACAAGCTGTAAAGTGTTATTTAGAGAGGCTGTTTTATATGTTCAAAGTCATAGTAACTAGTCTCTAGTCCGGCACCTTTCTGCTTTACACTTTCTGTTACGCTATCCTGCCCTCAAAGGTTTTTACCATGTAGCTAGAGTGATGAAATTGTAGTTCAATACAATGTAACTAAGCAAGACTTTATGCATTCAAGCTTGACTTCAAAGAGTAGGAGAGTGAAGTAAAAGGAAGAGAGAATAATTGCAGAACTAAGAAAGAAACTGAGCCAAAGATAGAGGATTGGAAGTTAATAGAGGTGGGGGCAACCTGTTTGACTGGAACCCACACAGGGAAGTCAGATTCAACTGTTAGCACCCTGGAAAGATTGGGGAGAGCTGAGTTAAGGAAGATTGCTATGACCAGTTAGAGTGGTTCACTTATGACATGAGTAGTATGGAGCCATGGTTGTTCGTATCAGTGAAATAACATGACGACAGTGGCATTACAGATTGAAAAAAGAGATTGAAGTAAGTCAAAAGAAAAGAGGGTGAAATTAGATCAGTTAATATGCCTTTTCAGTAAAACTTAAGGATTCTTTTTAATTTTCATATTTTATTTCTGGACATCTCCAAAGTCTTAACACAAGCATCCGTAATATATGTTGATATGTTTACTATTTTTATGTTAATCAGTTAAACATTTATTGTGCGCTCACTATGTGTCAGATACTATTTGGGTTTGTGGAATATAGCAGTGAACAAAATTTCTGACTTTCAAAAACATATATTCTAGTGGATAATTCATATTATTAACAATTAAACATATATAAATCCAACAGATGTCACTCGTGATAAGTATTGGGAGGAAAACAAAGTGATTTTTTTGTTCCCTGTGAATAGTTTCTGTAATGTGGTTACTCATTTTTTATCAATGTCCAAATTTCCCTCTTTTTTGTTCTCTGTATATGCTGAGTAACTTATTAAAATCAATTTAGTTGCTTAAAACAATGTAAAATTTTTATGACACAGCTTTTATAGGTGAGTAATCTGGGCACTCTTTAGCTAGTTCCTATGCTCAGTGTTTCATAAAGTTACAGTTAAGGTGAACCATAGATGCACTCTCATCTGAGGCTAAAGGTTCTTTGCTAAGTTTACCTGGGTTTTGGCAGAATTCAATCCCTTGCAACTGTGGAAATCATCCTAGTTTTTTTTTAATTAATTAATTTTATTTCATCATATTATGGAGGTTCAAGTGTTGTTAAGGTTACATACATTGTTGCCCTTGGAACCCCTCCTCCCCCGAGTCAGAGCTTCAACCCTGTCCATCCTCCAGGTGGTGCACATCACACTCATTATGTAAGTATACACCCATCGTCTCCTCTAGTTTGTATTTTTAAGACCAGCAGGAGTGACTTTTTTATCTCTGTTCCCTTTATTGTGCTCATCTGATTAGGTCAGGCTCACCCAGAATAATCTCCCTTTTCATTCACATGAAGTCAACTGATTAGATATCTTAAGTACATCTTCAAATTACTTTCACCTTTCCCTATTCTATTGGTTAGAAGCAAGTTGCTAGTTCTGCCCACACAGAAGGAGAGAGGATTATACAGGAGTGTGGATAGAAGATAGTAAAAATAACTGGGGCCATTTTAGAATCCTGCCCATTATACCGTGTAACTACAGTTTGTAAATAAGGGGGAGCAAATAATATTCTGTTATCTTAATTTGTGATCTTTCAAACTTCTTATAACTAGCATGAAAGCAATATAAAAGCAATAATATTCTCTATAAATATTAGATAACAGTGTTTATGAAAGTTTTCTTAACTTTGAATAAGTTAAATGAGACTTTTGTGGCCATTTTCTTATTAAGGTAATTTTAATATAATAATAGAAGCATTCTTCAGATACTTGACCTAATTCAGAATTGGTGCTTTGGAAAAGAGACTTCTATAAATGTGAATTCACTTGAACATGTTCATGATGGGAAAAATGAGAAATCTTAAAATATTTTATCATCATTTGGACTTTTATAATATTCTAACATTTAACCATATTAGTCAAGGCGTACTTGTGCCCCAGTTGTGGTTTAGATTATGCAATATAAAAGTGTCTAATATTCTCAAATGATATTTTCCCAAATTTAAGACTGTTTTATTTCAATCTTTAGGAAATGTCAAAACAGTCAAAATAAATTATTTTATTATATTGGATTTTATTTTAAAATACTAAAGATTCCCCAGAAATTATCCTTAATAAACATAATTTTAATGTGTATAAAATATTTATATACTGGAATCATTTTTTAATTAGGAATATTTATGCCTTAAACATTTCCAATTTTTATGGCTAGATAATTATATTTAAAGTAACATCCAAAAAGTACAGTCATTTTCAGGGAAAACTTTGTTATATTTAAAACTTTAAAATATGTTTTAACTATTGACTCCAATCTATAATTATACTTTCAGCTTTCATTTTGCCTTTTTTTTTTTAATTTCCAGGTTACTTTATAGTAGAAATTAATTTGATAAGACGCAATGAAAGTTCTGTCATTGAATTCTCCTTTAACTGGGAACTTTCTTGAACAGGAGAGAACTTTGACAGCATAAACTACTTTGGTTATATAGGGTTGCCCACTATTCCAGCAGTATATTCTCCTGCCTTATAAAGCAAATATCATCTAAAAGGTTATACATAATTAGAAAGATAACCTTTCCAAAATTAAACCAGAACTTCTTCCTGTGCCAACATTTATATTATTGTGATGGGGATGTTTATAAGTAGATGAACATTCTCAGTTCATCAGGGGTTCTTTTTCTCCCCTAAAATTTAGAAGATTTTATTAAAAGCAGTATTGATCTAAAAGCACTTTCTTCCAGCCCATGTTGCTTTCTCTGTAAGCTTTACTGCCCATTAATTGCTCTTGAATTGATAGCCATTGTAAGTAACTCCCACTGTGGTCAATTATCAGGCAGTAGAACTTAGAACAGTGGGGAATATCTGTTAATATGATTCTTTGATCAACTCAAAAAATATGAGGACTTCTGGGGGTTGCATCTAATACATGTGGATTTAATTTTGTGAACAAAAAGAAAGCCTGATACAAAAATCCAACAATTCATAAGGACTGTCATACTCAGAAGATTAAGTGTTTTAAGGAACTTAGCATGCAGAAAGAGATAGTACAGATTATTGTACTTTGTTAAAGCAGTACAGCTTAGTATATCCTAGTACTAGAGCTTTCTGGGTGTCTATGCAGACATAACATCATTTGGTGTGATATGTGGAGCTACTAAAATCTCCCTAACCTTGCAGATTCTCCCTCCTAATAAACCAAATCTTGAGTTAGACCTTGGAAGTTCTTGTTAAAATGAAAGTTTGCTCTCACTAAAGGTTATCAAGTCATACATGAAGGTAATTTATGACAAACTATTCATCAGATTATGATAGTCGATGCCACTGAGGGTAAGGGAAGTATTCTTATTTTGTCTTTTGGTAGAGAAGATAAAAGCCATACATTGTAACATATCTGTGCTTTCCTTACTCATTTTATCCTTTCCTCTTTTTGCCTATCAATTTACCACTGCATCTGACAGCACCTATGTATTACCAAAAGGTTAAGTACAACCTAAAACTAGACAAACAAATAGCTGCATTGTCCTTCAGAAGACAGAATCCAGTAGAAAGGGTCATGGTCAGTCAAGGTAAGAACTACACATTCTAAAATTAGGGACCAGGGCAAAGGATCCTGATTGCTCATGTCTGCAGTGGAACCGTTCTCTTTATTCTCATATATATATTTAAACTTCTGATATATATATTTCCCTTAATTAACTAATTTATATTTACTATCTAGTATATTTTAATAGCTAATATTTTTTCTTCTTTAATATAATAAATTTGCTTTCTTATCAATATTACATAAATCAGTAAAATTTTAGTTTCCTTTCACCAAAGTATATTTTTTAAATTAAGCCTATAAATTTCACATGATAACATTATATACGTCTTGGTGAATGTTTTATAAAAATTATTTTAAATCTCTTGACAGTATTTAGGAATAAATGTCATAAATTATAATGAGATTAATTGAGCAGATCAAACTCTTGCCGATACATAGTAATCAAGATGTGATAGTCAATGGATTAATTTCATTTTTATTATTGTAATATACCTGACAAAATAGATATTTTATAATTCCTTCAATTACAGAACTATAATTTTAAGCTCCTTTTTTATTTCAGGATATTATAGGGGTACATTTTGATTACATGTTATGACTTTGCCACACCCAAAACATGATTTCAGGTGTGTCCTTTCTCCCCTACAATGCTAACTGTGACCATTAGTTGTGAGTTTACCCACCCCCAAGACCCCAAGCCCCAATGAATATTCCTGCTGTGTGAGCACCTTAGTGTTGATCAGTCAGTGCCAATTTGATGGCGAGTATATGTGGTGCTTATTCTTCCATACTTGTGATACCTCACTTCAGAGGATGGGCTGAAGCTCTATCTAGGAAAATATAAGAGGTGCTAGATCACAATGGTTTTTTGTAATTGAGTAGTATTCCATCGTATACATATACCATATTTTATTAATCCACTCATGGATTGACGGACACTGAGGTTGTTTCCACATTCTTGCAATAGTGAATTGTGCTGCCATAAATGTTTGAGTGCAGATGTCTTTATTATAGAATGTCTTTTGTTCCTTTGGGTAGATGCCTAATAGTGCTATTGCTGAATCAAATGGTATTTCTATTTTTAGCTCTTTGATGTATCTCCAAATTCTTTTCCCCAGAGGTTGCACTAATTTGCAGTCCTACCAACAGTGTAAGAGTGTTCCTGTCTTTCCACATCCTCACCAGCATTTGTTGTCTTGGGATTTTTTGATAAAGGCCAATCTCACTGGGGTTATGTGATAAGTCATTGTGGTTTTGATTTGCATTTCACTAATTATTAGAGATGTTGAGAATTTTTTTATATGTTTCCTAGCCATTATTCTGTCTCATTTTGAAAAGTTTCTGTTCATGTCCTTTGACCATTTATCGATGGGGTTGTTTGACATTTTCTTGTTGATTTTTTTGAGTTCTAGATAGATTCTTGTCATCAGCCCTTTATTAGATGTGTAGAGAGCAAATATTTTCTTCCATTCTGTAAGCTGTCTATTCATTCTAATGATAGTTTTCTTGGCTGTACAAAAGCTTTTTAATTTGATCGGGTACCATTTATTTATTTTTGTTGCTGTTGTGATTGCTTTGGGGGTCTTCTTCATAAATTCTTTGCCTAGGCTGATGTCTGAAAGGGCCCTCCTATATTTTCTTATAGGATTCTTAAGGTTTCATGCCTTAGGTTTAGTCTGTTATCCATTGTGAATTGATTTTTGTAAAAGATAAGAGCTGGGGATCCAGTTTTAATCTTCTGCATGTAGTTATCCAGTTTTCCCAGCACATTTATTAAAAAGAGATTCTTTCCCTCAGTGTATATTTTTGTTTGCTTTGTCAAAGATTAGATGACAAATGCTAATGGTTTCATCTCTGGATTCTCAGTTCTGTTCCAAAGGTCTATATCTCTGTTCTTGTGCCAGTACCATGCTGTTTTAGTTACTATACCCTTGTAGTACACCTTGAAGTCTGGTAGACTGATACCTCCTAGTTTATGTTAAGCTCTTTTAATTTCATTTTGAATTTAACTCTCATTAATGTAAATTTTACTAATGTTTTGCTTCACTTAAATGTCCATAATTGTTAGTATTAGCTCCTTTCTTCTGTATATTAATTTTAATATCTTCATATTTTTACATTCAAGTCTAGAGATTTTAGTGTTGAGACAAATTACTTTTGTAAAATTGAGGCTAAATTTTTCATTAAAGAATCTAATTCCACAATTTCTTTTCTTCTTTAAATGATATTAAAAGGTAAAGACTGCAGGACATAAATGCCATTGGTAATAATTTTTGTAATCTCAGAGAAATTTAATGTTAAATAACAAATATATATGGCTTAATTTTGAAAGAAGATAAAGGGTACTTTCTGGTTACTAAAGAGTCCTAATAGTTCACCTAGATGAATATTTCATTAAGTCAAATGGCAGGAAGACTACTTACCACAGGGGAATGTTCTAAACAGGGAGAAATAGGATGTTACCAGCAGACAAATGCCTTCTCATATGATGGGGCATGGTAACTCTTCTATGCTGCTCCATATTGATAACAGCTAACTGTTAAGCAGGATTCTCAGCTGGACTATAGGTTGAAAACAAGGCAGAGGTAAGGTCAGTGATCTTTGTTTTGTACTTAACGGGAAATATGACTAATTGTTTCTTAGCATGTGAAACAGAATAATACCTAAACTTTCCTTCACCATGGATGGGAGATAATTCAGTGATACAGAGAGCATCTTGTGCACACCTTTTCTTGTCAATCAGATTGAAAACTTCTAGATTAATATCAAAAAAAGTCTACTTACACTTTTTTTACAGGTATGTGTGAAGTTTCACCTTATTGAAATTGGAAAAGACAATATGTCTTTAAAAGTAAAGCACATTCATTGAACTATACTTAAAGTTACATCTTAGCCCAAATCTTGATTTTTTTTTCCTCCCCAGGATAATAGTGATAAAGTTATTTTACACATTGAGAATTATGTAGAAGAAAGTCTCTGTTAATATTTAAATTATTGTCAGGAAATAACATATAGTATCATCAAATAGCCCAAAAGAAAGAATTATGTTTATTACTTTTGAAACAGAATTGAGTTGGAAATAAAGTCAGCTGAGGTCATGCTTCAATTCTTTCAGTAGTTAGTTGTCTGATGTTTACTTTTTCTACCTGGCGTCTTCATGTGTTAAGTTGTAGAAGCTAGCAATATGTAGGCCTCTTTTTAGCCTAAAGTTCTGTGATATTTATTTAAAAGATAATAAGAGACAAATTTCCTTTTAATTATAAACTATGCACATTTATAATGTTTTATATAAATTTTTACATATATGAAGCATTAACATTTGTAGTATATTTTAAAGGTACTAAAATGTTCTCCCACACCAAAATATTTCATTCAATGGTCTTATTCCTAACCTAACTGTTTTTTTGTAGATTATACTTATGGTAACACTTGTGGCTTGGCAGATAATAAACACCCATAATAAATATTTGTTGCATGAATAAACCTTACAGTTTATAAATCTTTATATAATTTATCTGTTTAATAGTTTGAGAGAAAAATTACATTAAACTGTAGCCATTCACTTAATGAACACATGGTGAACCTATGGTGACAGGTTTAAAGTACCTTGTTCTATCCCAAGGTGTTGTGAAGTGTGGAACGAGCTGAAGAGTAAGAAACACTTGAAAGATGAGAAGATCTCTCCCAAGCAAAAGACAGAACTCAATATGTAGTATTTGTTTTATTTGTTGAAAGAAAAACTCAGAATATATATTTTTAAACAAAATTTTAAGTGGTGGGAGCTGTATTTTTGTCTTTATCATTTCCATTTTAGATAGCAGATAGAAATGGTAATTTACTTTATCAAACATAAAAAATTCAAGTGCTTAGTGTCATATAAATGAAAAGAATAATGTGGGTTTTGTGTTCTTGTACTATAAAATGAGTATTAGAAAGAACTTATTTTTTTTTAAAATGTAGGTATCAACTGAGCCTTTCAACATGGTCACTTATAGTCACTGATTCCTCTTGACACATCCCTTTTCTCTGAGAAACTTTTCTAATTTACATACATGCTAGAAAACTGGATATGGATGTCCAGGATTAGGAATTTGGTTTCAGTGCATAGCAAATAAAAAAAACTGTATTTGTCTCTGAGACAAATTAAGAAATTTAGGCAAATTAGGAAATAGTAAAGAGATTTAAGACATGTAGGTCTATTTTAGAGTGAATTTGAACATTAGTTTATCTTCCTCAGGCTGAGTCCTGATAAGATATACTTTGCTTCTGAATATTGAAAATAGGAAGCCTTAAGCTACCTGGTAGCTAAAGGTCTTGATTAGACTAAAACTTCTTTTAGAAAATATCATATTCTGTCTATATTTTTTCCTCCTTTTTTTTGCTTACATGAAGAATTGATGTTTTCTTAAATGTTGTCTTCTTTATTTTCTGTAATGGAATAGAGGACGGGTTAAAATGGGATAAGAACAAAAGAAAAAAAAAATAGCAACCAAAAGTCCAAATGTGTTTACTGGTAAACCCATGCCTGTGGGTTGAGATGTCTTCAGCTAGTACAACTTCAAAAGAATACAAAAATGAAATAAAATAACTCACAAGTCTTCTAAAAGTGAAATCTGCCTTTATACCTGAGTCACTATGTAGTCAAGGAGTTTGAAATCGAAAGTTGAATGAGGAGGTGTGCACAGGGTTGCTGTGCAGATATAAACATGCCTACAAGAATAAAAGAAATAAAAACATCTAGCTAATAGTTTTATTTTATCTAAGTATATACTGGAATATTATAAGAGAATGATAATTGTCTCCCTTTCCATAACAAACAAGAAGCTGAAAGTTTAAACTGCAATAGAAAGACATTTATGTTGGTCATAACAATTACATTTTTCTGCCTGGGATTATAAACCACTGAAAAGATTAAGCAAGCATAATTTTTGAAATTTCTAGTTTTTGGCTGGAAGCAAATATAATGTGTTTCACATTTAGTAATGAGGAAGAGTAAAGACTATAAATTTTGGGGGGATTTGTAGTCTATAATTATAGTCATATCTATATAAATTAGTTTTATGCTTATTCATAAATTTCAGGACCAATATTTAGAAAGTTATTTGTTTTAGTGCACTAACTGGTTACAAGTAATTTTTAAAATCTATTTTATTTTGTTCTCTTGTCACACTTCAGAATAAACCACATGTATAGACGATGGAAAACAGAAGAAAATATGTCAGTTCTGGCAAAACTTTTAATGTGTTCTACATTGGCACATGCCTTTAGAGAATAAGATAAATTATTTTCATCTTAATATACAAAAGAAGAAAGGCTTAACTTGCAGAAAAAAAGAATGAGTTAGACATAAAAAGACTTTTAATTCCTACTCTGCTGCCCAAACATAAACGCATTATAAGGTATTCCCTCCCACCAAAATAAAAGAGACTTTAAAAATTATTTGTAACCAGTTAGTGTACTAAAACAAATGATAACTTTCTAAATATTTTCTGCATACCATAGAGGAAAAAAATAAAAATAATTTAAACTGTTGAAAACATGAAACTTAAGTGTATGTGAAATGAACTACAAAAACGTACCAAAAAGTCATAATTTCATTAACTTTCTATGAAAATAGGAATTAAAAACTACAACAAATATAGGTACCATCTATGGAAAAGACTCACTGGCTTATGTATATATCTCTGCAACTCTTTTAGAAACAGTGTTCTGTCCTGAAAGAAAAAGATTGACAAAATAGAATGAGATGTTCTAAGACTCTTTTGGGGATCATTATTTATTTCCTTAATTGATGTATGTAAGTATCACAGATGAAAATGAGAGACAAAGGTAAAGGAAAGAAATTTCTCAGTCATCTATTAATATTTACCATAAGCCTAAGGGAAAGTTGGTGGTTTAGATGATAGAACTCACACTGTAAGTCAGTTCTAATACCTGTGCTGATGGAAAGTACATGCAGCTACATAATAATCATTAGAAGGGTTTACACAAAAATGAAAGGTCAAAAATTACAAAATGGAAAGAAGCAATAGGAGATTCACTATTCACAGTTCCTTTAGACATTTGTAGCAGAGAGGTGGGAAACTCAAGATTGGAAACAAATGAAGAATCAATGAGAAAGAAAAGATGGAGCACTTTTTAACAAATTACCCTATTGTGTCTCAGAGGTGAATAAATAAGAAGCTGAGGATACACAGGATAGAACAGAAACTGTGTACTGAGTGTTATGGACTTTATTTCAAAAGCGAGTTCTAATTTTTGCTGCAGTGACTATCTTGAAAGAGTTGGAAAAGTAAGCCTGTAATGGATGTGAGGTTGCTATGTTCTCTTTTTACAGCTAAAAGCAATTATGCTCTAAATTTGGAATAATTTTTATAGTATTCAGTGGATCTTTATACATAAAATATATGAAAATATAAAAGCAAATGGGAGTTCCAAGAAGGTCATCCTAAAATGAAAGAATAATGAGACTTACACTCTTCTTGCAAGTTGACATCACTACGCTAACGAAGTTTGATTTCAAGTTACTTTACCTTGCCCTTGGATGACCTATGCAGCAGAAAATTGAGAAAAAACACTCAGCATTACAATATGGAAAAATTATATTTCTTTGCCTTTCCAGTAAAAAGGTCATTATAATATTTATTCCACTATTAAAACTAAATTAAATTACTCTGAATTATTAAAGTAATATGAGGTTGAAACACAAAAATATAAAAATGAAGTTTAGTACTAGCATATAGCTCTCACCTTAAAATAGCACCCTTAGTTCTTTGTTTCTATCCTTTTTGATCACAATTCTTTATCTTTTCCCAACAGAAAAAGCTCTTTGGGTTTTAAATACATAAAAGAATGTTTGTAGCACTTTAGAATGGGAATAGATTTTGACTATGATTACTCATCCAATGTTTATGGCTTCTTTGTAAATTTCCTTATTTACCATTTACTGAGCATTGTATGGACAGGCATTCATCTAGGCTTCCATTATGGATTTAGGAAGTGAAGAAATCAGACACTCTATCTATTCTAAACAAGTTTTGAAGTTAATTCCAGCTGTAAGGTTCTGAGAAGGCTAATGAACAAGGTCTGGTATTGCAGCTAATTCACCAAAGATGAGTTGAAGGTAGGTAATGGAAAACTACAGAGTAATAGTACAGAAATCTTACAAACATTTACAGGTATGAAAATTCGTAGAATATTTTAATTTTATTCATTTCAAGTAATATTTACTTGCTTGATCCTCCACATGAGGAGGAATGTCTAGAAGTCTGAAATTTATAATGCAGGTGCATTTGGACTGACATTCATCTGGTACACAGTGATATAACCGTTCTGGGTGTTAAAATATTGAAATGCTGTGATTCCACTTGGTCAATACTCACAGTCCTAGCCTTTCAAATATGCCCCTCTGCTATGTCCACTCTGAAACCTTCCTCAGGATTCACTGTATCTCTCCAGGATCTGACAATGAAACAAAAGGCTGCCTTCTTCAGACCACAGTTTTCTAGTGTTCATTTTTGTCAGTCAGTAAATCTAACATAATGATTATGAAGTATTTTGAACTTAACCCCCTGGGTATGTAGATTAGAGTGGAAGATATATCTGGAAAGAAAGATGAGAACATACTATGAAGAGCCTTGACTATGATCTTCAAGAATTTGGGAGACTTTTGTTTTTGTACGAGAAATGGGTGACATGATCAAATACTGTAATTTAAAAAATCTCAAATGGTAAAGTAATCTAGGGATTTGATATTTTATGTGTGTCCAATTTACTTAAGAGAAAATAATAATTAAAGTAGAACAAGTGGAATGACAAAGATACTATCTAGTGTGATTCTTTGAAATTATTCTTGTTCTTTATATATTTAATCTCTACTGTTTCTAATCCAATTAAATAGAACTTGTGTTCACATTAATAATAAATTTATGTAAGACACAGTGAGGCCAAATTTCCCTTATGGGAAGCCTGCTGGGGAGGGTAGGTTCAAGTGCAACAAATTCAAGGTCAGGCACAATGGCTGTGTTTGTCTGTACCCTCTAGGGTTATAGAAGCACAAGACAGGAAAGAAGATGAAAGCAAGACAAGTGTTGCATAGCGAATTCCTCCTATCTATTCCTTCATTCAGAGGTCCATGTCCAGTGTTTGGGATTTTACCAGATAAAATTCCAACTGAAGCCTATCCTTGGTAAAGAATTTCACCATTTCCAAGAATTAGTGCTTCCTGAAGAGTTACACTTTACAGTTCATCAACTAGAATAGCTGAAGCTAAGATAGCATTAATTTCATTTGATTGCTTCACTTCATAATACTGTACCCTCTATTGCCCACAATTAAAGTACATTGCTCGAAATTATAATTCACTATGTGATTATGCATTTGCAGATGCAGTTCTTCCTCATTTCTACAGTCCATCTGGGATTTATTTCACTATCCTCAGCAACTACCTTCAGCTATTAGAGCAGTGATAAGCATTGCTTTAAGCTGCTGGATTGACAAGCCTTTGGGGAATAACTTCTGCCTAATCTATTTCATACTTATTATAGCTTCCAGGTTAGGCTGATTAATTTAAGAAGCTGACTTTGCCATCTGTGAGATGAACAGATCTCGGAGTGATGTTGTTGACATTTTGAAAGCAGTGTGCATGCCGAAAAGAAGGCTGCCAGGAAAATTTTGTTTAGTGTACTGGCTTCCCAGATCCTTCACAGGATATGATTATATTAGTAAATTTAACTAGGTCTATAGTGTGAAACCCCACCTTGTAGTTTAGGAACAAGATTTTATCAGTGCATCCAGATTGTATCATTGTAAGCAGAATGCTTCTTGGTAAGCATGGCATTAGCCTCCTGAATGATAGTCTTCAGAAGCATTTTTACTAAGCCCATGGTTTTCAAACTATATTCTATAAAGTTCTAGAACTTCACTGTGCAGTATGGCAGCCTCTAACCACATATTGAATGTGGCTAGCAACTGAACAACTGAAATGTAGCTAGCAACTAAAGGCTAGAATTTTTAATTTTATTTTGACTTAAAATTTTAATTTCAAGTTAGTATTTTAATTTCAAGTTAGAATTTTGATGTTACTTAATTTAAAGATTAAAAACTGATACTCAGCCACTGAAAAGCTTATAAGTATATTTAGAACAATATAAGTATATTGTTTAGAATAATATACTTTTTCATCTCTAATTTTTCTTAAATCTTTATAAAAATTAGATATTTCCATGAAAAATTTAACATCTGAGTTGAGATGTGCAGTAACTATAAAATGCACACTGAATTTGAAGTCCTCGTAGAAGAAAAATAATGTAAAATATCTCATTAATAATTTTATGTTGGTTACATATTAAAATGATAATATGTATTAGGTAACAAAGTATAGTAATATAAGTAATTTTACTTATGACTTTTTACTTTTTAAATATGTGGCCTCAAGGAAATTTCATATTTCGCATGTGCCTCATATTATGTTTTACTGGGCAAAGCTATTCTAGAATATGGGGATGTGTAGAGATGAGGGATCAAAATATTCTGTCGTCCCCATACCAAACTTTCCTTAAACAAGTACAGCTCTTCTCTTACACTTTTTTAAATCTGTTTTACACATTGGGCTTCTACATTTAATTTAATCTCAATAAAGCACTCTGTTAATGAAAGTAATGTTTAAGAATCCTCCTTTTAGGTCATAATAAGGTTTAATAAAATAGTCTGATGCTTTTTCTTTTTTTTTTTTTTTTTTGCAATTTGAATACATGCCTAGATGTAGATTTTTTTGGTAGTTATGCTTGGTATGGTATTCTTTGAGATTCTTGAATGTGTGGTTTAGCATCTGCCATTAATTTGGAAAAAACTTTGGCTATTTTTACTTTATTTATTCTGCTTGATTCTATCTTCCTTTTCCTTCTGGTATTCCAATTATGTATATGTTACACCTTTTGTAATTTTCCCACAGCTTTTGGATGTTCTTTATTTCTGCTGGAATATTTTTTATTTCTAGTAGTTCCTTTTAATTTTTCCTTAGAGTTTCCTTTTTTCTGGTTATTTTATCCATCCTTTCTTGCATGTTGTCTAGTTTCTCTATTAGAGCCTTTAACATATTATTCATAGTTATTTGAAATTTCCTGCTGATAATTCCAAACTTCCATACCCGAGCTTCATTGTGATATTTTCTTTATCTTTAGACTGACTTTTCTTGACTTTTGTCATGCCTTATGATGTTTTCTTGAAAATGCACATGATGTATTGGGTAAGGGAAACTGGAGCAAATAGGTTTTTATTGTAAGCATGAGGGTTAATCTGGCTAGGAGTTGGGCTATGTTCGTTGTATGTGCACATATGTGATGTTTGATGTAGCTGTAGGTTCCAGAGGTTTCAGAATCCTCTGGTGTCCTTGTTTTTGTTCTCTCTGATGCTTTTGTGCTTCCCTAAAAACTCCTCCTTAGAGAGATTCTGTGCCTAGTGGGTCTTTCAGCTGTAATCAACTCTTATTATACTGGATCCCTGTGGTGGATGTGGTAAGTTATGGTGGAGAGGAACCATTCTGTAAACTCATGATTATATCTCAATATTTAAGTAGATCTGTGTCTCTGGACTGTGATCTTCACAAGTGTTTCTTAGCTTCCCCACCCCTTTAGGTGATGGAGGAAGACTAGAAGGTACTGGAGTCTAAGAAATGCCCTTACCTCAGGAGGGACAAGGCTCTGATAAAGTCTCCCTAGCCCCCTTCCCCAGAGTAGGTTTTTGTCATGGAAAAAGCTGTAGGCATATTTCACAGTGGCTACTCTTTCTTTCTCCCCACCTGCCCCCAGCCAGACACAAGGGGACCTCTCTATGCCTCCTTGCTATAGAGAACCTGATAGGATTCTTGGAGATAAAAGTATCACCAAAATGCTATGCACTCTCTTTAGATGGTGGTCCCAGGAGTATCTCATGCTCATGTTAATTTACACTCTCCTCAGAAGTCTACCAAAATTACCATTCAAGTATTCCAACCAGCTTATTATTTCTGGTTGGCTGTTTGTTCTATGACCTCAGTTCTCTGACGGATCTAAGAAAAGTTGCTAGTTTTCAGTTTGTTTAGTTGTTTTTCTTGTTATAAGGGTAAGAATGATGGGTTCCAAGCTCTTTATGTGTTGGAAAAGGAAACCAGTATATGATTTATATCACCATTATCCAATGGTGGCAATATTATGTTTTTTTTTCCTGAGAGCTTTGTCTTTCAATTGCTATATCCGTTCTTTAGATATGTAATGCCACTTTATTATATTCTAATCAAGAGATATTTTCTTCTTTCTTTAGGTGTTAATTAAATTAAATATCATTTCTCCTCATATAGTAAAAGGTAAGAAAAGCTAATATTCACAATTTTAATTTTTTAAATGAATCACAAACTACTGAAGTTGGTGTTCCTGGAGTCACAAAGAAGGTTAAAACAGTTTGTAAGCCCCAGTAAAGCTTATCATGCATTTGGAGAGACAAAGCTAAACTTCTTGGGGAAAAAATGGAAAAAAAATTATTTAGTGATGAAATTCAGAAAGAAAAACGACTTTTAAAGCCAGTTGAAAGAAAGAAATGATATACATTGGAGTCTAGGTAAGCATGTAGCACATGGAATCAGGATAAAAGTGAAGGTATATAATTAAATCAGTTTATAGAGGAAAACACAAGAAAAACTTAATAGTTATTGGTGTAGCTGAGGTTAGCTGCTAAGTTTTTTGAAAGTTATTTTATCTAACATGTGATGTAGAATTTAAAATATATTCATCTTTGATACACTCCCTGTATACATGCTAGCATTTTCAGATGCCATATCTCAGTTAGAGTAAGACAATTTAGGAATATCATTCAGTATAATATATTTAGAAATGACTTTAGTCAGCATCCCTGATTGAGATTATGGTCACAGATTGTCAATCATCAGATTGATTGACATGATTCTGACGTGTTGGGGGGGAGGGGAAACTTTCCCTTTTCCCCAGAAGGTCACTGAAAGATCAACTCACAATTAAGGCAGATTAAGAGGAAGAGGTCTATTTATCATGAGCATAGGGAGAATCACAGAGTAATTTATCCAGTATTCCAGTGGGATCTGGATATTTTTCATTCTTGAGATACTTCACCTAGTAGAATGGGTTCCACCTCTCTCCAGGAGAATACAAGAGGTGCTATATCACCATTGTTTCTTAAAGCTGAATAGTACTCCATGGTCTACATATACCACATTTTATTAATCCACACATGTATTGAAGGGCACCTGGGTTGTTTCCACACCTTTGCGATTGTGAACTGTGCTGCTATCAACATTCAAGTGCAGGTGTCCCATTTGTAGAGTGTCATTTGATCTTTTGGGTAGATGCCCAGTAGTGGAATTGCTGGATCAAATGGTAGATCTACTTGTATCGCTTTAAGGTATCTCTATATTGCTTTCCACAGAGGTTGAACTAGTTTGCAGTGTAGGAGTGTTCCTATCTCTCCGCATCCACACCAACATTTATTGTTTGGGGACTTTTTGATAAAGGCCATTCTTACTGGAAATAGGTGATATCTCATTGCAGTTTTGATTTGCATTTCCCTGATGATTAGAGATGTTGAGCATTTTTTCATATGTTTGTTGGCTATTATTCTGTCTTCTTTTGAAAAATTTCTGTTCACGTCCTTTGCCCATTTTTTGACAGGGTTGTTTGATTTTTCCTTGCTGATTTTCCTGAGTTCTAAATATATTCTAGATATCAGCCGTGTATTGGACATGTGGTACTATTGGACTCTTTACACTAGAGAGTCATATTCTAGGGTGAAATTTCTTGAGCTACTTCATGTGTGATGGTGACTTTGGAAACAAATATATTTTCTTAGATATGCATTTCTAAACTACAGTCATCAGTGAATAGTGATTCCTAAATGATACTTCCAAGAATTTCTTTTTCTGGCAATAACTTGGTCTATTGCTACATTTTTTCCTTTAGGAAATTGCAAAATTTTCAAATAGCACTTCAAATTGAGCAGTTTTCTTAATGAAAGATGCGTTTAAGATATTAATTTATTTTATGCTATTATAATAAAATAATAAAATACATAACACTTAAAATAGCAGTAATTATCTTCAATTTCCTTTTAAATTTAGATTTATGAGCTGGAATAAACTTCCTGTAACCCTAAGTCAAGCATTGGTAAATGAAAGATTTAAATGTGGGGATTTTATGTTCTGTCCTAGTATGAAAATATAATTTAGCAAACTTTACCTCTTATTAATCCCTATTATGCAATTTCTCCTTATTTATACATCCTATTCTTATAGTTTTATCCTGAAAAAGTAATATAAAATCGTCATTAGAAATGTAGGCTCTGAGCCTGGGTATAAATCTAAATTATAATTCTTATTAGCTACTGAAAGAAGAAGAGCTATTTAATATTTCTGTGAGCAATTTCCCTTTAGTATAATGAGGAATACTACCTATCTTTTAGGGTTTTGAAAGAATGAAAGTAATAAATTCACATAGTCACTAAACAATTATAAACTTCCTGCTATGTGCCAAGCTCTGTTTTAGGTCCTGGATATATGGCAATGGAGAAAATAGATAAAATCCTTGCTCTTATAGGGCATAATTATAGTGGGAAGAGATAAGGGATAAACAAATGAAGACATAGCATTCAAGGCAGTAATAAATGCTGTAAAGAAGAATAAACCAAGGCAAAGGAGCTAAAAATAAATGGAGCTGCTATATTAGATGAAGTTATCATGGAAGACCTCTTTCAGGAGGTGATATCTAAACAGAGATCTATGTAAAATGAAACCAGCCAAATGGTTGCGACGGGGAGAAGACCATGGTTTATTTTTTCCTTTTATTATATCATATTATAGGGGTACAAATATTGTTAGGGTTACATATATTGCCCCTGCCATCCCTACCTCCTCCCTGTCGTGCCTGAACATCAAGCATGTCCAACCCCCAGGTAGTGAGCACCACACCTATTATCTAAGTATATATCCTTCCCCTCTCCCCGCTCCCACCTGCCTACCACCCGATAAAAGTTTTTTTTTTCTTTTTTGACATTTTGGTTACATTGTATATCTTTGCCTTTCCCTAAGAAGGATTAGAGGTATTCCCTTCCCCCCTCACAATGCTCTCCACAACCCTAAGATGTAGGTCTCCTCCCCTCCCCCAGGAATCCCTGGTGAACATTACCACCATTTGAGCACCATAGTTTTAATCAGTCAGTACCAATTTGATGGCGAGTAGATGTGGAGCCCATTTTCTTGATCTTGTGTCGCCTCACTTTGGATAACGGGCTTAAGCTTAATCCAGGATAGCATAAACAGTGCTACCTCACTGTCATTTCTTAGAATTGAGTAATATTCCATTGTGAGCATATACCAAATTTTAATTATCCACTCATAAATTGACAGGCACTTGGGTTGTTTCCATGATCTTGCAATAGTGAATTGTGCTGCCATAAACATTTGGGTGCAGCTGTCTTTATAATAGAGTGGAAGGCCATGTTTAAAAGAAAGAGACCAGCAAGTGAATGCAAAGGTCCAGAGGCAGGAGTGTGCTAGACATGTTTAGAGATTAGCAAGAAAACAAATGTGGCTGGATCAGAGTTGGCAAAGAAAGAGTGGTTGGAGATTAGATAAGAAAGGTATTAGGGGGAAGTGTCAAGTCTTGTAAAACCATAGTATGGATTTTTCATTTTCATCTGCATTAGGAAGAATCTTCAGAGGGTTTAATGTAAAACAGCAACACAATTTGCCTTGGGATTTTAAAGAATTGTTCTTTTGGAATGAAGAACCATAGGAGAATAAGGATAGGTGCAGAAAAATCAAGTAGGAGACTACAGCAGTGGTCCGGGAGAGAAATAATTGTGGTTTAGATTAGGCTTCTGGAAGTAGAGGTGGTAAATGCTATATTTGGGATATATGTTAAAAGTAGAGCTCATAAGATTTGTTTAAAGTTGGCATCAAGATTTTTTTACCTGAGCAACTACGAGAATAGATTTGACATTTAGTGAGATGGGAGAGGCTGTGGCAAAGAGTAGCACATTTAATGCAGAGGGGGTTGCATGGTCTGGGGATAGCAGCTAATCCATGGAAAGTGCTCAGAATATGGCCTGTCTCAGAGAAAGGATACAGTAATTACCAGCAGTTATTTCCACCATACACGCTATTTCCATTCTTGTGTACCTTTAACTTCACTCTTGCTCCTTATCATATCGAATTCTTCCTTTCCTTCAAAAATCAGTTTGAAAATCATCTCTAACCTGACCCCAATAAACTTCTTTCTTTTCTTTGAAAATCTTAACTGTATGTAACCTGCATAGATTTTCTCATATCCAATTCTATGCCACTTATGTTTTTCTCTCATTCAAGAAACTGTAACATTGTGAGTGTTCATGGATGTATATACAAGGCAACATATGACATATTTCTAAAACTTTCAGATGGTTTGGTGTCAGCTGTACCAACAATTAAAGCCTTAAGCAGAACAAAGGAGCAGTTATAAACTTGAAATATTTATAACAGAATTTTCTTACTTGAGAACACTTGCAGACATTTAAACATCAGGTGTGCCTATAGCTGTAGAATCAGATATCTACCAAATAAAGCTGCAAGGTGTATTGGGCAAAAAATGTGAGGACATGTTTATTCAATATTTCTGATATGCACACACACATACATACACACATTCTCATACATTGTTCATTATTGCCTCTTCCACTGTAGATGTTCTCTGGTTGGATATCACATGCAATTTAAGATTGGCATATTTTAACTGCTCTCACACTTCCATCCATAGGTCTCTTTCCCAGAACACCTGTCCTCCTCCTCCTAATTTTTTTTTTTTTTTTTGTCTCAGGCCTCTGGCTAATCAGCAGTCCATTTACTGCTATTAAGGCCATTTCCGGAACTAGCTGTCTCAGAACTAAGAGACTATGTCTTGGACACAGGTGGTTTCCAGGCTAGGAACAAGAAGGGAAGAACTAGACGGTGCAAACAGGAAGGCAGGGAAAGCTAATTCAAGAGTATGTCATTGAACTGGTTAACTTCTATCAAGTTTTTCTTAGTACATAAAATTAAAGTTGTGCTTCTGTTATCAGTGTTTCAGTGAGATAGCTGTCTCCTAAAGCTCATTTCCTAGTGTTTTTACTGATTATTGAGATGACCTGTGAAAAAGTGGATTAAGGTTTTAAAAGGATAATTATTATAGTTGACTTAGTGTTCTGTGTCATCAAAGTCTATGTCAGCACCTTAGAATCATCAGTGCTTCATCTACTTTTAGGAGATACTATTGGCAACACAGGTTGGTGATTTTAGAGGGAATGGGAACAGATCCATGAATTTGCTTTCTACTCTGCATCCCTGTTCCCAAACAGTTTCCCTTACGTTTCCAAGATCTAAATTCTGTGACTGAGATCCTTTATTTGTGGCATAAGGCCTTTTTACCCTCTATTAAAATGCAAAAGTATTACTTGACATTCTATGCTGAAAATAGTGCAAAAACATATTCTTTAGGCTTTAATGCATTTATGCTAATTAGATCCCCAGCTGACATCGGTTTGACAATCACAAATGAGTGGGTGAATGGGATGACCTTGGTATCATAAAGTATGACTTCGACATTGATTATGGAAAATGCTTGCTTATTTTCAGTGTTTCTTAAAGCACTGATTAAAAGAAGGGAGTATTAACTAAGTTGAAGAAAAGTTAGAACAAATGGCTCTTAAGAGGAGAGAGGAAAATGGGAAAAAACTTCCGATGCAGTTCAGTAATGAACCTGAAAAAAGAGAGGGTTAAGGAGAGAGACCCAATTTCTACTTCCATAACTTATCCTACCAAAGGAATTGAGTGTTGAGCCCTGGATTTAACTACAAGGCAAGTTTGAAACAAGAAGGAGCAACAGTGATATGCATTTGCCAGTATAAGACTGTATAACACAAGTTCTTTTTTAGATTGGCTGAAATATCTTCCTGAACCAAATCAAATGTACTCTAAAGAAAGAAAGTCTATTCCTGTTTATAATTCTTCAAAAGTTCTTCATAAATGATCTCAATAACACTGAATCCTGGCTTTGAAGAAACACTAAACTGACATTTTGAATGAAATTGCTAAGTCTTATAATTAACATTTCTTCAGTGACAATTTGGATGTGTAACTTTTCCTATAAACTTTAGCACTGGTTGAAAACAGAACCATTTTGAAAATTCAGCTCTTCAACAAATTAACTTGGATAATTTACTGAGCTTCTGTGAACCTCATTTTCCTTGTCTATTAAATTGAATAAGAGTAACTCCTTGCTTTAAAGTTCAATGATTATTCATAACACCTTTTAGCAACTTTGGTTATAATTGTATTATCTCAGATTGCACCACAAAGTTATATATTTTATGAAATTATCATATTTATGGAGGTACAGAATATAAGATTTATAGATCAATAAGAGATCACTATAGTATGCTTGTGGAGCGCTAATATCAGATAAATCAGAAAAATCAAATATATTTACCATATTTATGCAAAATAATTAACATATTTTCACCATATTCTCTCAAGACCAAAATGCTGCCTAAAAATGAAGACAAATATTTCAGGTAATGTCTTTTTTTTTTTTTCAGTAGTGTAAGAGATTACATCCTGGTATTTTAGGAAAGTTAATGGTTTTCAAAATCCCTCAGTCTCACACTGTCTTATTTTGTACGTTAAGTTGTTCCGAATCTGGCTACAAAATTAATTCATTTTCATGGTATTCTATGCAATAGATACTTACAATTTTGTAGGCAACTGAAATGAAAGTTATTTTCTATCTCTCTCACCTGGATTATTTTAATAGTCTCATTGTGTTCCATTTTCACTCCACTTAAGCCCTTTTTATCCTTTTCCATGCATGTTGCTTCCTTTGGGTTTTTAAAGGCTAATTATAATTTTGTCCTTTCTATAGAAGTTTTCTATCATTATAACTGTTTTCTAGGCCTTGGATTCACCATGTTCTATATCACTATAATCTGGCCAAGCAGAATTATTCATTGCTCTCTGCACTCACACAACTTCCTGATTTTAACATATGTGGATACTCGTTTCTAACATTCGAGGAATGCTATTCTTGCTTCTATCTCTATATTCCATCAGCTTATTGGCCTTGTAAAAATAAGAGTCAGCCACCCTCTTCCCTACTGCCACCTTACCTCATTAGAGCAAAGGGAAAAGCTTTTGAAGTTAATCTTGACATTAAATGGACCTAATGACTTTAGGAAAAGGGCCAGCTGCTTTGCTAATTGACAAAACAAATTCTGTATTAATAAGGATGTAAACCGTGTTATCCTGGACAATTAATATTTGTACTGTAAACTCTATTATCCATGACAATTAATATTTGTACTTGGAAATTTGCATAGGCTTAACTGAACAGAAACTTTATTTAAAGAAACTAGCCTATTTTTACCTCACACTGGTTAGAAAATGTAAGGAAGAAAAAAAAAGAGATCCTGACCAGATGATACTTACAGCCTTAAGAAAAGTGGTGCTGGAGTCCCTGGGTCTTCTTCAAACAGACAATGCAATAGATTTCACTGGTAAAGTTCAGGAATTCCTTCAGATGAAACAACCCAGGACTGGTGAAGGAGGAAAGGGACTCTGGGAGTAGATACACTGGAAGAGCAAAATTTCCACTTGTCAGTAGGAGAAGGTTTGTTTACAGGAAAGTAAGTGGAGAATTGAATGAAGAGATTTGAAAGACTTGGGCAAGAGAAAATAGAGCTAAGAAAGTAGAACCTAGGTAGCGATAAGAGAAGCAGATATATTGGAAAAACTTTCAAAGGTCATTTCCCTTTGAGACCTAGGATTCAATCCACAGTAGTGAAAGATTAAAGTTTTACATCATATATTTCTTATGGAATTGTCCCATTTATCTGTACAACTTTTACTGATTATCTCAGAGGAGACCGAAGGGGCAGAAAAGTATAGGGTGTGAGACCTTCTTACCTCATTTCCTCTGGCAGAGAAGTAGCTAGCTATTAGTCTGAGTTCTAGTTGGTGACCAGAAGTACAGGAAGTTTGCAATAGAAAATTTGGGATCACTGTCAAAAGACGATCAGAGGAATAAGAGTTCTAAAGTAGTTGAACACAAGAAAATCAGCACAGTTAAACTTTATTTTGATGTCATATGCTAATGAGACCCTTTTTTTGGACAGGGAAAGAGAAAAGTTGGAGATGCGGATTATGATTTCTATACCATAAAGACTCTACTGTTTTCTAGCAAGAATTTATCTTCTTCTCTTTTACTTTGAACTCACATGGTTCTTTATCACAATCATGGAATATATCACTTTTTGACATATAATAAGTATATTTATATAGTAGTAATGAATTTACAAAGCATGCCATATCATTTACCATCAGGGATCTGGGAAAGTATAAGATACTAATTTCATTGATTGAATAGTCTTATTTCATTGGTATTTAGATTTTTAAAGTAAATGAAAGGTGTTTGATAAAATTTATACAGTAAAGTGCTGAGAATTGACCACAGGTAATAAAATAAAAATGGTACTTAGTGTGTCTCTATCTTTCTCTCTCTCATACACAAATTGTTCTCCCCCACAAAACAATTAAAGAAGCAGATAATAAGTATTCACATAAAAGCAAAGGAAAATAAAGTAGCAATAGAGAAAGTAAAAGTTGTTATTCTTTAAGTTTAACACATTTTCTCACACTGCATAAACTTTGCATATCTTTTCCTGCCTGGCTTCCATTTCCCTTTTCTCTCTTTCATTTGGCTAATCTTGGGGAAAAGAAGGAGGGGGTGTGGCTACAAAAAGGGTGGCACAAAGTATCCTTGTAATGGAACTGTTCTGTATCTTGAATGTGATAGTGACCACAGGAATCAAACATATGATAAAATTGCATAGAACTAAATATACTCACATACATAATTGAATGTAAAACTAGTGATAGCTGAACAAGGTCAATGGGTTTTATTGACATTAATTCTTGGATGTGATTATACTATAGTTATTCAGGATGTTACCATTGGAGAAGACTAAATATAGGATCTATAAGATTTCACTATATAATTTTTTACACCTGCATGTTAAACAACTATTTCAAAATAAAAATGTTTAAAAAGTAACAGTAACAGGTGTGTATCAATATTTGTATTATTTGTGTGACATCAGCAGTGTCTGTTTATTAAAGAGGTTGCATTTTCCACAAATATATAAATAAATTGTGTACAGTGCTAATTATTAGTCTTAAACAATAAATCCTTACTCATATTAGGTCTAGTTAAATTCCTTAAATAGTTCCTACATCGTGCTGGATGAAGTAGTCAATTATCTATTCAAACGCTTAATATCAGAAGAGCCAAGAAGACCTCTTATTTCAAACGTCTATTTCATATATAGGATAACTTGAAAAAAATTAAAATAAATTCTTCTGGTTTTGCTCCTGTCTTTTTCTGGATCTTCCATTTCTCTTGACCAATGCATGTTGGCTAGTATAAAGTGTTGCTTTTTCTCTTTTGTCTTCGTTATCTAAATTGTTGAGAATTGCAAAGGTTCTGAACTTTTACCTTACTTGCAAGCTAACAATCAACCACAGTTCTACAGATCATCTCACAATATGCAAAGTGCCTGAGTCATGCACAAAGAACGTTATTGCCCATGGAATAACAGATAGCATGAGCTTCATGTTTATGCTATTTTCAGTTTTTACCGAAGGTCTACAGAGCACAGATGAGGTAAAGTGATGTAGATGGATGCTATGGCACAAATCCATTATGCATTTAGGAAATCCCTAAACCAATCATTTTTAATATTTAAAAAATTATAGATACATAATACTTGTACATATTTATGGGGTACGTGAGATATTTTGTTGTAAGCAATCAATGTGTAATGATCAAATCTGTGTAACTGTGATATCTATCACCTCAAACATTTATCATTACTTTGGAATGCTGGGAACATTCCAAATCTACACTTCTAATTATTTAATATATACAGTAAATTATTGGTAACTGTAGTTGCCCTATTGTGCTACTGAGCACTAGATCTTATTCATTCTGTCCAACTGTATTTTTGAATAGGTGGCCAACCCTTCTTTATCCTGCTCTCCCCACTCCCATTCCTAGTCTCTAGTAGTCACCATGTTATTCACTACCTCCTTGAGATCAATTTTCCAGCTCCCATGTAGAGAAAGAACAGACAACATTTGTCTTTCTGTGCCTGGATTATTTTACTTAACAAAATGACCTCTTGTCCCACCAATATTGTTGCAAATGACAGGATTTCATTCTTTGTTATGGTAGAATAACATTCTACTGTGGGTATATATACCACATTTTTCTTATTCATTCGTTAATTAATGAACACTTTGATTGATTTCCTATCTGGGATATTGTGAATAGTGCTGCAATAAACATGAGAGTGCTAATACCTCTTCCATATACTGATTTCTGTTTTTATTTTAATATATATCCAGCGGTGAGCTTGCTGGATCATATGGTAGTTCTATTTTCAGTATTTTGAGAAACTTTCATAATATTCTCCTTGGTGGCTGTACTAATTTCCATTCTCACCAAAAGTGTACGAGTGTTCCCCTTTCTCTGGATCCTTGTCAGCATTTGTTATTTTCTATCTTTTTGACAACAGCCATTTTAACTTGGGTGAGATGACATCTCATTGTGCTTTTTGTTGTTGTTGTTGTTGTTATTTTTATTTTTTTATTTTTGCATATTGTGGGGTGGGTACAAATGTTAAGGTTATGTATTTTGCCCATGTCCCCCATCCCCCCTTGAGTAAGAGCTTCAAGCATGTCCATCCCCCAAATGTTGCACATCTTACTCATTTTGGTTGTATATACCCATTCCCTCCTTCCCCCTCTGACCCTCCCAACACTCGATAAATGTTACTCTGTATGTCTACTTAGGTGTTGATCCGTTAATACCAATTTGCTGGTGAGTACATGTGGTGCTTGTTTTTCCATTTTTGAGATACCTCACTTGGTGGAATGGATTCCAGCTCTATCCAGGAGAATACAAGAGGTGCTATATCACCATTGTTTCTTAAAGCTGAGTAGTACTCCATGGTATATATATACCACATTTTATTAATCCACTCATGAATTGATGGGCACTTGGGTTGTTTCCACAGCTTTGAAATTGTGAATTGTGCTGCTATAAACATTTGAGTGTAGGTGCCTTTTTCATAAAGTGACTTTTGATCTTTTGGGTAGATGTCCAGTAGGGGGATTGCTGGATCAAATGGTAGCATTTCCTTATTAGGGATGTTGACCATTTTTTCATATATCTGTTGTCCATTGCATGTCTTCTTTTGAGAAATGTCTATTTAGATTTGTTTGCCTTTTTTTAAGATACAGGGTCTTGTTCTGTTGCTCAAGCTGAAGTGCAGTAGCATGATCATAGTTCACTGAAATCTTCAACCCCAGGCTCAAGCAACTCTTCCACGTTCAGTCTTCCTGAGCAGCTGGGATGACAGGTGTGTGCCACCGTACCCAGCTAATTTTTAATTTTTTTGTAGAGATAGGGTCTCAGTATGTTGACCAATCTTGATTTTTGCCCATTTTTAAATCAGACTATTTGTTTTTTTGTTATTGAGTTGTTTGAGCTCCCTATATATTCTGATTATTAATCCCAAGTCAGCTTAATAGTTTTCAAATATTTTTTCCCATTCTGTAGGATTTCTCTTCACTTTGTTAATTGTTGATTGTGCAGAAGATTTTTAGCTTGATGTAATGCCATTTGCCAATATTTGGTGGCTGTATTTTGAGGTTTTATGTAATAAATCTTTGCCAAGACCAATATGCTCAAATGTGTCCAGAGTATTTTGCTCATAAATTCATAGATTTAGTTCTTACATTTAAGCTTGTAACCCATTTTGTTTTGATTTTTATATATGGTGAAAGATAACTTCAATACATACCAAAAAAGCATTAAATAAAATTCAACATCCCTTTGTGATAAAAAAAACTCTCAACAAACTGCATATGGAAGAAACATAACTCAAAACAATAAAGATGATATATCACAAAACTGCAGCTAGCATGATACTGAATGGACAAAAACCAAAAGCCTTTTTGGCTAAGATCTGGAACAAGATGAGAATGTCTGCTTTCACCATTTTTATTTAACATACTACTGGAAGTCATAGCTAGAGCAATTAGACAAGAGAATAATATAAAAAGCATCCAAATTGAAAAGGAAGAGGTCTGATTGTTCTTGTTTCCAAATTATATAATTTTATATTTAGAAAAACCTAAGGATTCCACCAAAAAAAAAACCTGTTAAAACTTATAAGCAAATTCAGTAAAGTTGCAGAATACAAAATCAACATAAAAATAAGTAGCATTTATATAAGTCAATAGTAAACAATCTTGAAGAAATCAAGAAAGCAATTCCACTTATAATAGGTACAGAAAATATATGTAGCAATAAAATTAACCAAAGAAATAAAAGATCTATACAGTAAAAACTCTCAAAGAATGAAGAAAGAAATTGAAGAGGAAACACAAAAAATTGGAAAGATATCCATGTTCATTAATTTTTTAAAATTTTATTTTCTTATTTTTCTATTTCAGCATATTATGGGGGTACAAACATTAAGGTTATGTACATTGCCCTTGCCTCCCCTCCCCCCTCAAGTCAGAGCTTCAAACATGTCCATCCCCCAGACAGTGTACATCACACTCACTATGTATGTATATACCCATCACCACCTCCTCCCCCTCCCACCTGCCCGACACCCAATAAATGTTTGTTTTTGTTTTTTAACATTTTGGTTACATTTTATATCTTTGCCTCTCCCTAGCAAGGGTTAGAGGTATGCCCTTCCCCTCCACAATGCTCACCATATCCCTCAGATGTGGTCCTACTCCCCTAACCCCCAAATCCCTGGTGAACACCACCACACTTTGAGCACCATAGTGTTAATCAGTAAGTACCAATTTGATGACGAATACATGTGGAGCCCATTATTCTGATCTTCTGTCACCTCACTTTGGATAATGGGCTTAAGCTCAATCTGGGATAATATAAATGGTCCTAACTCACTGTCGTTTCTTAGAATTGAGTAATATTCCATTGTAAACATATACCAAATTTTAATTATCCATTCATGAATTGACAGGTGCTTGGGTTGTTTCCATGTCCTTGCAATAGTAAATTGTGCTGCCACAAACATTTGGGTGCAGATGTCTTTATAAGAGAATGTCTTATGCTCTTTTGGGTAGATGCCTAATAATGCTATTGCTGGGCCGAATGGTATTTCTATTTTTAGCTCTTTGAGATATCTCCAAATTCTTTTCCACAAAGGTTGCACTAATTTGCAGTCCCACCAGCAGAGTAAGAGTTTTCCTGTCTCTCCACATCCTCGCCAGCATTTGTTGTTTGGGGATTTCTTGATTTGAGTAATCATTTTTTAAAATGTCCATCCTACTCAAAGCAATCTACAAATTCAATGCAATCCCTATCAAAATGCCAATGATACTCTTCACAGAAATAGAAAAAATCATCCTAAAATTCCTGAGTCACAAAAGGCACAGTATAGCCAAAGCAACTATAAACAAAAATAACAAAGCTGGAGACATCACATTACCATGCTTCAAATTATACTACAAAGCTATAATAACCAAAACAGCATGGTACTAGTATCAAAACGGAAACATAGATTAATGTAGCAGAATAGGGAACCCAGACATAAATACACATATTTGCAGTCAACTCATTTTTGAAAAAGATGCCAAGAACATACACTGGTGAAAGGATAATCTCTTCAATAAATGATCCTGGGAAAACTGGATATTCATGTGCAGGAGAATGAAACTGAGCCAATCTTTTAAATAGCTTCTAGAAAATCTCATTATTTTCACTGAAAAGAGTTATTATTTTTAGTAACTTGGTCAGATAACAAATATAAGTTCTGCTTCAGGTGGACACACTATCTCTATATTGTAAGGCAGTTTATTACACAAACATTCGTGAAAAGATAGTCACAAAGAATTCATAAATGCCATGGAGAATTGCTCCCCAATACATTGTTCCTCTAATGATCTTGTCTGGTTCCATGATTTTCTATACCATCATTATGTGACTGATTTACAATCTATCACCTAATATAAACCTTTCTTCTAAATTAATACCAATTTCAAATAGTCCTTAAATATCTTTTAAGAACTGCAAACTTAATAATATCAAAATGCAAATCTTGGGCTTTCTCTCTACCCAAAAAATTGTTCTTTCTGTTTTCAATTAATGTTATCTAGAATCACCTTTTTCTCAGATCCAAAAACTGGGAGTTATCTTATTCCCTGCTCTCTGCCCCTAAAACATATTCTGAGTCTAAATTGCATGTCAGAGCTGGCAACAGCTATTAATACTACTGCTATTATTTTCCTTGCAGCCAGAGCTGGCCACATAATATATAAGTAGAAGTACTGTGTGGGAATTCCATGAAGGCTGTTTAAAGAGAGTCAACCAAGCAACAAATATGGATTTTTACTTTATTTCATCCTCTTTTTTCCCTTTTCTAGAATACACAAAGGGATGTCTCAAATTCTAGAAGTTATGTTAAACCACTTGCCATGGAGAGGATTGAAGGAAGCTGAGGACCTGGGAAAAGATAAATGACTATAGGTATCCTGTCAGAATTGTCGTCAATCTCATGTGCATGAGGCACTGACCAATCTCCAATTAATCCCTCTCTCTGATTATAAGAAATCAGTGAATGATAACAGAGATTAGAAGATAGAATGATGAGATCATTTAGAGTCTAAATCTTGAAGCATCTAAGAGAATCTGCTCATTAATGGCTCCTTTTCTGGACTAGTATCAAAGAGATTCCTTTGTAGATTCTGGTTATTAGTCATTTATTGGGTATGTAGCATGTGAATATTTTCTCTTATTCTGTAAGTTGTCTATTTTCTCTCTTGATTGTTTCCTTGGCTGTGCAGAAGCTTTTAATTTAATCAAGTCCCATTTATTTATTTTTGTTGTTGCTGTGATTGCTTTTGGGGTTTTATGCTTAAATTTTTTGCCTATACCGATATTTATAAGTGTTTTTCTAACACTTTCTTCTAGAATTCTTATGGTTTCATGTCTTATATTTAAGTCTATTATCCATCTTGAATTAATTTTAGTAGTGAGAGATATGGATCCTGGTTCAGTATTCTACATGCTGCTAACCAATTTTCCTAGCACCATTTATTGAATAGGGATTCTTTTCCCCGGTGTATATTGCTGTCTACTTTCTCAAAGATCAGATGACAATATTGGGACAGTTTTATATTGGGTTCTCTGTTCTGTTCCATTGGTCTGTGTCTCTGTTCTTGTGCAAGGACTATGGTGTTTTGGTTACTATAGCCTTGTAGTATAGCTTAATATCTGGTAATATGATGCCTCCAGATTTGTTCCTTTTGATTAAAGTTGCTTTGGCTATCTGGGAACTTTTCTGGTTCCAAACGAAGCAAAGAACTCAGCAAATCAACAAGAAAATAATCAAACAGCCCCATTAAAAAGTGGGCAAAAGATATGTAGAGAAGATTTTCCAGGAAAGATAGACTAATAGCCTATAATCATATGAAAAAATATTCAACATCACTAATTATCCAGGAAATGCAAATTATAACCACAATGAGATATCCCTTTATACCAGTGAGAATGGTTGTTATCAAAAAGTTAAAAAAACAATAGATGCTGGCATGGATGTGGAGAGAAAAGAACACTTACATGCTGTTGGTGGGACTGCAAACTAGTACAACCTCTACAGAAAATAGCATGGAGATTCCTGAAAGAACTAAAAGTAGACCTACCATTTGATTTAGCAATCCCACTACTGGGTATTTACCTAAAGTAAGAAAAATCATTTTATCAAAAACACACTTGCACTCAAATATTTACTGCAGCACAATTCACAATTGCAAAGAAGTGGAATCAACTCAAGTGCCCATGAATTCATGAGTGGATTAATAAAATGTGGTATAGTATACTATGAAGCACTACTCAATCATAAAAAATGAATTAATACTTTTTGCAACAATCTAGATGGAACTGGAGACCATTATCCTAAGTGAAATACTGCAAAAATGGGAAAACAAACATCACATGTACTCACTATTACATTGTAACTAACCAATCAGCACTCATGTGCACAGATGAAAATAAAACTCAATGGAAATCAAGCAACAGTCGGGGGGAAGGGTAAGGTGAAACCATACCTAATGGGTACATTATACACTATGAGTTGTGGGCATACTTATAACTGACTCAAGCAGTACAAACACAATCCATGTAACCAAAACATTTGTACCCCCTTAATATTCTGAAAGAAAAAAAAAACCAAAGAGATTCCTTTATTTCATTCACTAATTCTTAATCAGAAGGACACACGTGCCTGATATCTTCTCCCCTGTAGAGTCTCCTAGCTCTAAACCCAAGGGTATGGGGTGGGTAGCAAGGCTTATTTAGTTCATGTTTCAACACCAAAAGAGGGCCTAAGATCCAAGTGCTTATTTTAATTGACCCAGCAAATTAAGACAATAAAGGAAAAATTTTACTGTGTGCTAAAAACAGCGAGTTTACTTTAGGGACTGAATACTAGCCTGAGGACATTGTATCACAAATATTCAGTTTAAACACTTCTTCCTCTGGGAAGCTTTTCCAGATAAAATACTGGGCTGAATTAAATGCACCTTCCTAATTAAAGCCAAGCACATGCCACTACTATAGCACTTAATGCTCTGCATTGTAATTAGGCTTTTAAATTGTATCTTTTTCAGTACACTTGAAGACTCTTAAGGCAGGGCCTACATCTTATATTTTTAAATTCTGAGAGCTAGAGGTGAGCCTGATACATATACATTCAGTAAATATTGACTGAATGGATGAATGACAGAGAAAAGAAGAAATGAGTGAATTACTAAGTTTGTTAGAACAGGTATAATAACACAGAATAATTGTGAATTGCTTAAAGCTACACAATGATTGACTAATAGAAGAATGACATTGATTATTGTTTGAGTATTAAACCAGGATGTCTGTGCATTTTATGAAGCTCTCCTTAGATATGGAGTCATATAATTTTGTCACAGAATCCTAGGTTTGTAGACTCTAAAATTGACGTTTTACCGATAGTAGAGGATTATTACTAAAATAAATAAAATGATAATTTTTAATGAAAAGTATTTAGCATATTACTCAATTTATAGTAAATGAGTAATAAACTTAAAAATGTATATAGCTTAGATAGTCACTGTATTTAGGTTACATAGAACCTGATAAACATTTGATGTAAATTATTCTTGATTCACAGGCTTATATATAAATGTATTCTATATCTGTTTTTGGTTTTGCTGGGGCGTGGGTGGATAAGAAATGTGATAAATGAGTTGTCTACAAATTGGTTTTAGACAATAGATGCTTATCTTCCTTTGCAGAAATTATGTGAAAAATTAAAAGGCATTTGAAACATCTCTCTATTTAATTTGATTTTCTTATTTCTGTTTAGTGGTGGGAATGTATTTAAAAGGGCACATACATTAATTGGTATTTTATATATTTTTAGGGTAAGTATAGGTCAAATATTTGATACATTGAATGGAATTTACTTTATTAAAACCCTAAGAATTCTGTAGTAAAAGATGCATTCCAGTAATTACAATTGTAAGAACAAGAAAGAAAGCTCCACTTCCAGCTCATTTTTAGAATGCTTTGAGGTAAGCTTATCCTTTCAGTGTCCTGTGGACCGTGGGTGGTTGCATAGATAGGTGGGAAGAAAAAAATATAGAAAGCTGGAAGTGGAAATGAAACTTTATTGATCCCTGGTAGGTTTCTTTTTATTACAAACTTTTCAGCTCTTCCAAAAATTTGAGCCGATTGAAGTGATTTCAGAAATGACATTTCTTGTGAATTTGCTTTATTCAGTAAGAATAACAGATGAAAGCATTTCCCCTAACCTAAGATATAGAATGACATGTTACTTTTTGTTGATATTATATTTTTAGTTAAATTGAAGATAAGCATTATATTATACTTTATGGGATATAATAGAAAACTGCTGGGTGTGAAAAAATAAAATACCATGATGTTCATTCAACAAAATTTATTGAACATATATTATGTGCATTAGTTTACAATTTATAAATCTGTGAGGATCATAATCCTCAGCTTCAAGAGCTTAGACTGACTTAGAACAGATAAGAAACAATGAAAAAACAACAAGAAAAGGCTACTGGCAAAATGTTTATAGAAGTGGAGTGAGATTCCTTTTTTTCTGAGAAATCTATTGATCAATTAATTGATTGATAGAAAATATGTAGATATAGTTAGATATAAAATATGAAAATATATATTAAAAATTATCTTAATTTATATGTTAGAGTTATTTACTGCTTCAAAATATTTTCACTTTATTAATACTAGAACATTTAAGTAATATAACAACTGTGCCTGTGTGATTTTTGTCCTTTTCTTTTATAGGTAAGGAAAATGAAATTCAGTAAAGTCACATTTACAAAGTAAGAAAAAGTATATGTGTCCCTTTGTGCCAAATCCATCATAGTAGAACCGCTCTGTAACTTTAATTAAGTTGTCAGCTCCCTTTATGACTAAATTTCCTTGTCTGGATAGTGTAGATAACAACAGTAGTTGCCTCACAAGACAGTGTATCAGTTATGATACTGCCAACTACCAATACCAGAGTGGTGGCTTAAATAACATAGACATTGATTATTTTTCACTCAAATGGTTTGAAGGTAAATGGTTCTAGGTTAAGTTCTGCAGCTCAGCATTGCCACTGAAGTTTTAGGAGTATTTTATCTATTCACTATGCCATTATCAGTGTTATTATGACATCTTTTTTTCTGGCCTGTGGGAAGAGAAGCATCATGCAAGCACCATGACTATATACGGTCATGTAGAAAAGGGCTGCCCTGCTTATTGTCCACTTGCTCTTCCAGATCCCCTCTTGACTCTTTTCCATCCAGTGTTTAGCATGGAAGGGTGATAGGAATGGACTGCTTTAGCTAACTGAGACTCTTCTGATTGGTTTCAACTAATGAAATCAGGAAGTTAGAAGTAGAAAGGTGAGTGATGTTGGGGTATTCATTCCCTATTGCTTTCTCCTTGGCAGGTAGGTCACTGTGGGTTCAATTTTTATCTAACACATAGATAGCCCTGTTAGCACAACTATCATCAGGAACTAAAAACTGGACCCTACTTTGCCACTTCAAAGCAGGTTTGCTCTGGCAAGCCTTCAGTTACTACGCTATCTCTTGTTCATAGTAGATTATTTAGGAAACAACTACAAGAAAAAAAAAAGGCAAAAACTTCTTTATACCACTAAAAGATGTAACAAGTAACCTAATTATAGAACCAGGGATAATTCATAATTAAGTATGAGATAGCTTTTCTCACACACACACACACACACACACACACACACATAGATATATAATATCAACATGTGTGTGTGTGTGTGTGTGTATGGGGGGCAGAAATCTGTTGTAATGCCTGGAATTTGTATTTTAAATGAAATAACTACCATGTGCGAATACAAAATATGTCTTATACCTCTGTACCATTGGCCCTATGATTCAAATTTTTAAGCATTAAACAAATTTCAAACTGGATTGCCTACTATCTCTTTTGAAGAGTAGCTTTATGAAGTAAGTAGAATGATATTTTCTTTATTCTAACTGCCTTGAAAACTGGTAGCAACATATTTTCCTGTCCCTGTGCTCAACAATACTGTTACTAAGCAATAAAAAGTTAGCAATTTTTCCTAAAAACTTCTTGTTCTTAGAAGACTGAAAACAAACTAAGATGGCTTATTTTTTAAGATAATAATTTGCTGGTCATCAAACTTGCTTCAAGACTCACCTCGCCATATCCACAAAGATAAAACTATTATATTGTGTAAATCTAGTTCAACTAGTTTTTGTTTTGTTTTAACCTTGTAAAATCCACTTTGGAATCATCTACTCTGGTTTCTAATACCCTTTAACTGTACTCTGCTGACTTTACCCCTCCTGGAAACCACTAAGATTCTCAAAATATTGTCCTCTCTTACTGCAGCAGGTCTAACAAACTTAGTTTTGTAAGACCAACATTTTGTCCCTGGTAGACTTTTAGGGGTCAATATTTGACAGCCCAAACCTTGCCCTGAGCTGTGATGGAATCTTACTCCACCAGATGGAGAATGTAAATCTTAGAATAAAATTGAACAAGAAGTTAGAAATATGAGGGGGTAGATAAGTACATTAGGTGGTTTTAGATTTTGTTAGTCAAATCTAGTAGGGAGTGTTGGTTAGAAAAAAAAAAGAGTGCCAGTTTATAAGTATTTGAAGGTCCAGTTTTTAACATATTATTAATAACATTAGCTCAGAGCATCAAGCCACTAGGTTAGGGATAGGAAGAAGAAACAACTCCAGTCTATTTTACTAGAAAAGAAGAATTAGACTAAGATAGTTGTACCTTAACCTGACTTCTGATTGAAGATCTAAAAAGGGTCTTCAAGCACCCACAGGTTGGAGTGCATACAGAGCAATCTGCAATACCCTCATGCTTTTGTTACACATACTAATTGAGCTGAGATGGATATTATTTAACAATACCATTCACAGTAGCTACAAAGAAATAAAATACCTAGGAATATACTTAACAAAGGAGGTGAATGATCTTTACAAAGAGAACTATGAAACACTAAGGAAAGAAATTCCAGATGACACAAACAAATGGAAAAATATATCATCCTCATGGATAGGTAGAATCAACATTGTTAAAATGTCCATGCTACCCAATGTGATTTACCGATTCAATGCAACCCACATAAAAATACCAATGCCATATTTCACATGTCTAGGAAAAAATAATTCTATGCTTCATTTGAAACCAGAAAACAGCCTCACTAGCCAAAGCAATCTTAAGCAAAAAGAACAAATCTGGAGTCATCACATTACTAGACGTCCAACTATACTACAAGGCTATTGTAACAAAAACAGCACAGAATGGTACAAAAACAGAGATATAGACCAAAGGAACAAGACAGAGAATCCAGATATAAAACCATACACATACAGCCAATTGATCTTTGACAAAGCAGACAACAATATGCACTGGGGAAAATAAGCCCTATTCAATAAATGGTGCTGGGAGAATTGGACAGCCACATGCAGAAGAATGAAACAGGATCCATATCTCTCACCACTCACAAAAAGTAACTCAAGATGGATAAAAGACTTAAATCTAAGGCATGAAAGTATAAGAATGTTAGAAGAAAATGTTGGAAAACTACTCTGGAAATTGGCTTAAGCAAAGAATTTATGAAGAAGATTCCAATGACAATAACACAACAACAAAAATAAATGATACTTAATTAAATTAAAAGGCATCTGCACAGCTAAGGAAATGACAACAGAGCAAATTGACAACCTACAGAATGGGAAAAAATATTCACAAGGTATGCATCTGATAAAGGGCTAATAACCGGAATCTAAAAAGAACTCAAACAAATCAGCAAGAAAAAACCAAATAATCCCATTAAAAAAAGTGGGAAAAAGACTTGAACAGAAATTTTTCTAAAGAAGACAGAAGAATGGCCAACAAACATATGAAAAAATGCTCACCATCTCTAATCATCAGAGAAATGCAAATCAAAACCACAATGAGATATCACTTAACTCCAGTGAGAATGGCCTTTATCAAAAAGACCCCAAACAACAAATGCTGGCGTGGATGCGGAGAGAGAGGAACACTCCTACACTGCTGGTGGGACTGCAAACTAGTTCAACCTCTGTGGAAAGCAATTTGGAGATACCTTAAAGCGATACAAGTACATCTACCATTTGACCCAACAATCCCATTACTGGGCATCTACCCAAAAGATCCAGTGACACTCTACAAGAAAGACACCTGCACTCGTATGTTTATAGCAGCACAATTCATAATCGCAAGGCTGTGGAAGCAGCCCAAGTGCCCATCAATCCAAGAATGGATTAATAAAATGTGGTATATGTATACCATGGAGTACTATTCAGCTCTAAGAAACAACGGTGATATAGCACATCTTGTATTTTCCTGGTTAGAGCTGGAACCCATACTACTAAGTGAAGTATCCCA
>VSMD01050799.1:0-28128 GCA_008750895.1 Mirza zaza
TCTCTGGGAGGCCGAGGTGGGCGGATCGTTTGAGCTCAGGAGTTCGAGACCAGCCTGAGCAAGAGCGAGACCCCATCTCTACTATAAATAGAAAGAAATTAATTGGCCAACTAATATATATAGAAAAAATTAGCCGGGCATGGTGGCGCATGCCTGTAGTCCCAGCTACTTGGGAGGCTGAGGCAGTTAGGATTGCTTGAGCCCAGGAGTTTGAGGTTGCTGTGAGCTAGGCTGACGCCATGGCACTCACTCTAGCCTGGGCAATAAAGTGAGACTCTGTCTCAAAAAAAAAAAAAAAAAAAAAATACGTGGGAACATGGAGGGGAATAGCCAAAGATAAACATTTGTTTTGTTTTTTCAGAACAATTTAACATTCCTCCAACATTGTCACAGGCAAACCTAATAATCCCCTATAAAAGAGGTAGAAATTAAGCAAAGGCACTTTCTACCTTAGGTACTTAACCCACTCTCTCTTATAGGAGGAGATAATCAAGCAGTAAATGAAGGTTATGTGTTTTTCCTTTCAAGGGAAAAGGAAAAAGAAATCTGAAGTTATCCATTAAAAATTAGATAAAGGTGGCCAGGCGCGGTAGCTTACACGTGTAATCTTAGCACTCTGGGAGGCCGAGGCATGAGGACTGCTTGAGCTCAGGAGTTCAAGACCAGCCTGAGCAACAGCGAGACTCCATCTCTAATAAAAATAGAAAGAAATTAGCTGGACAACTAAAAATATATAGAAAAAATTAGCTGGGCGTGGTGGCACATGCCTGTAGTCCCAGCTACTTGGGAGGCTGAGGCAATGGGATTGCTTGAGCCCAGGAATTTGAGGTTGCTATGAGCTAAACTGACCCCATGGCACTCTAGCCTGGGTAACAGAGTGAGACTCTGTTGTCTCAAAAAAAAAAAAAAAAAGTTAGAAAAAGGTTAAACACCATGGACTTAGTTTAGTTACAAATATGAGAAAATTAATTCATTTGTCTAATAGCTTTATTGCACTTTTGCATACAGTATCTACTGCAGGGCAATGATTTTAACCTTATGAAAACTCAGCTACATTATTAATCATGATTGTCCAAAAATATGACTCTGCAATTAGCTTATCTGTGATCCCAACTAGTATCAAGATTATCCCCATCTTCTTTCTGGAAAAGAGCAACTAGATTCTTCTCAAGTATTCAGTCAAGATCTACAGGCTGCTCTGGATTCTTACTTGTTACAGCCGTCGGGCCTGCTGTCAGAAGGACCCACCACAGTGTCCATGAAAGTTGCAATGTTGGAAAATCCTGCTGGCAATTCATCCCACTCATCAAATTTGATGCCACTGCCCAAGGAGTAGGTGCCTTCACCACACTTACTGCATACCTGGTTCTTCATTTCTAGATACTCTCCAGAAGCACAGGAGAAAGCTGGAAGACAGAATGGACAATATATTATTCACTGTCCTCCTCCATCAATTCCCCCCCTTCATGATGTCACCAGGATTATTTTTACAAAACTCTGATCATGTCACACCCTATCTAAAGCCTTCTAATGTCTCCCTTATCACTGCATGCATTTCACAGTCTGGCCCCACACTATTTTACCAAGCTCGTCCCTTGTCCCACCCTCCTCCAATCATAACAAAATTCATATCATTCCCAAAATATTTCATCCTCTCATTTGTTGTTGTGGTCTTCTTCCCCAGAGATGTTGGCCAACACACTTTCTCTGGCTGGAAAACTCCTGTTAACTCAAAAATGACCCTCTTCATGACAGACCACCTCCCCAGCCCCCACCAGGCATTGAGCTGTGCCTCCCTTTATACTACTACAGTATTCTTTTATAATACCTCCATGAATATATACATATATATGTGCACGCACACGTGTGTGTGTGTGTGTATATATCCCACTTATCAGTATGTGTGTATACATACCCTACTTATCAGATAATCTGAAACTTTGAGCTTCAAAAAAACAGGGATCAGTTTTTTTGGATTCCTAACTATATCTGGCACATGGTAAGTCCAAATAAAATGCTCATCCAGTCAGTAATGACAAAAGACAAAGAGGAAAACAGGACAGCAGTGCAATAGCTGAACAATTTATCTCTACTCTAAAAACATGAGTCATATTTTCAATATTCACAAAATCAACCTAGTCATTTCCATAACATACATCTTATTCATCATGATTCATCATGTCAAGTTCTCTGCTAAGTCTAAGAACTGTACCAAGAGATAGCAGACATGGGTAATATGAAGAATAGTTGACACAGTTACAGAAAGAAAAGCAATTCTGCTACTAAGTTATTATTCATTCAACAAACACAAATCAATGTCCCCCAAGTGTGCAGCTCTGTGCAGGGTGGTATTAGTGACTCAAATCTAGAAAAAGGCTTTTTAATCCTTTAATCAAGATATTAAAGAAACAAGAACAAAATAAAATCTCCATATTATTCAGTGAAGAAAAACAGATCTCCCAGCAGAGAGAGAAGCTGCAAAGCCTCACATTTAGGTAGACTCTTCTTTTAGAATACATTGGAAAGCTTAGCCAGAAATAAAAATAAGTTAATTTTGAAAAAGAAATTTAAAAAATTAGACCTAAAAACCCATGCTCATTTACTTATTCACTGAATTAATTACAACACAGTTTTCATTTCATGAAAGCTTTTCTAAACATACCCCAGACACATAACACATACACACACAAAAGCTATTGATTCGAACTGCCACTATTGCTCTACTTACTCTTTTTTTTTTTTTTTTTTTTTTGAGACAGAGTCTCACTTTATTGCCCAGGCTAGAGTGAGTGCCATGGCGTCAGCCTAGCTCACAGCAACCTCAAACTCCTGGGCTCAAGCAATCCTGCTGCCTCAGCCTCCCAAGTAGCTGGGACTACAGGCATGTGCCACCATGCCCGGCTAATTTTTTTTTCCTATATATATTAGTTGGCCAATTAATTTCTTTCTATTTATAGTAGAGATGGGGTCTCGCTCTTGCTCAGGCTGGTCTCGAACTCCTGAGCTCAAACGATCTGCCCACCTCGGCCTCCCAGAGAGCTAGGATTACAGGCTTGAGCCACCACGCCCGGCCAGCTCTACTTACTCTTTTTAAAAACTACTTTATCAATATAAGATTGACATACAAAAATCTGCATACATTTAATATTTATATATTTAATATATACAGCTTGATGAGTTTGGAGATAACTATACACCTGTGAAACTATTACTACAATCTATGCTGTAAACCTATCCATCACCTACAAAACAACACAAAGAAACAAAAGAAAATTCAAGACATGAATAAAAAATTCACAAAAGAGATAGATAGCACAAAAAATTACAGACCTCCTGGAAATGGAAGAGTCATTTAGGGAATTTCAAAATATAGCAGAAAGCTTTAAAAACAGACTAAACCAGGCTGAAGAAAGAATTTCAGAGCTTAAAGACAAGGCTTTCAAATTAACTCAGTCAAAACTAAAGAAAAAACAATCAAGAGAAATCAAGAAAGTCTCTGAGAAATGTGGGATTATGTGAAAAATACAAATATAAGAATCATAGATATTCCTGAGGAAGAAGAAGAAAAAGTAAAGATCATAGAAAATCTATTTGAGGATATAATGGAGGAAAACTTCTATGGTCTTGCTAGAGATTTAGACATCTATTTACAAGAAGCTCAATGAACTCCTGGAAGATTTATTGCAAATATAACCTCACCATGACACATAGTTATCAATCTGACCAAAATCAAACTGAAGGAAAAAATCTTACCAGCTGCGAAATGAACGCATCAAGCAACTTACAAAGAAAAACCCATCAGACTAACAGCAGAAGTCTCAGCAGAAACTTTACAAGCCAGAAGGAACTGAGGTCCCATTTTTGTATTCTTAAACAGCATAAATGTCAATCAAGATTACTGTATGCTGCAAAGTTGCATAAATGAAAGAGAAATGAAATCTTTCCCAGATGAGCAATCTCTAAGGAAATTTGTCACCACTAGACCTTCCCTATAGGAAATGCTCAAAACAGCTCTAAACACCAAAGAGAACAGTCAATACACACCAGTGTAAAAATACTCAAAAGTAAAACTTCACAGTTATAATAGACAGTAGCAAGTGGGAAAATACAAAGCAAACAGGTAACAATCAACATGATGACTGCAACAGTACCTCACTTATCAATATTAATATTAAATGTAAATGGTCTAAATGCCCTACTTAGAAGATATAGATTGACAGAATGGATAAAAAAATAAAATAAAATAACCCAAATATCTGCTGTCTCCAAGTTTTGTTTAACTTGTTAAACAAGTTGTTTAACTTTTATGAGTTAAACAATTTAACTCATAAAAGGTAGCACATACTCAAGGTAAAGGGGTAGAAAAACTGTTCTATTTGTTCTAACACAAATAGAAACCAAAAGTGAGCAGGAGTAGCTATTCTTATGTAGAAAACAAACTTTAAATCAACAACAGTGAAAACAAACAAACAAAAAAAAGGCGGCCATAATATAATGATAAAAGGATCAACTCAACAAGAAGATATGACAATCCTGAATATATATTGGATTGGAGCACCTGACATTAGAGCACCCAGGTTCATAAAACAAATACTACTAGACTTAAGAAACAAAATAAACAACAACATCATAATAGCTGAGGACTTCAACACTACACTGACAGAATTAGACTGATCATCAAGGCAGAAAACCAACAAAGAAACACTGGACTTAAAAGAGACTCTAGAACAAAAGAACCAAACAGACATTTGCAGAACATTCTACCCAAAAACTAAAAAATATACATTCTTCTCATCAGCACATGGAACATTTTCCAAGATAGACCTATATTAGGCTAAAAAACATGTCTCAGCAAATCTTAAAAAACTGAAATCATACCATGTATCTTCTCAGACCACAGTGGAATAGAAATTAATTCCAGTAGGAACTCTCAAAAGTATACAAAACGTGTAAGTTAAATGAAACCTGCTGCTGGACAATCTTTGGGTCAATGACAAAATCAATATATAAATAAAATATTTTTTAATTGATTGACAATGGCAACACAAGCTACCAAAATCTCTAGGATACAGAAAAGGCAGTGCTAAGAGGGGAGCTCATAGGACTGAATGCCTATATCGATAAGGCAGAAAGATAACACACTAACAACCTAATTTCACACCTCAAGGTACTAGAAAAACAAGAACAAACCAAACCCAAAGCTAACAGAAGACAAGAAACAATAAACATCAGAGCAAAACTAAACAAAATAGAAATGAAAAAAATACAAAGGATCAATAAAACGAAAAATTGGTTCATTGAAAACATAAACAAAATAGACAAACCACTAGCTACATTAACAAAGAAGACTGATGAGTTCTCCACAGCAGAGGGGACAAGAGGACAATGGGGATCAGTGTCAATTAATAACCAGGGGCCTCTCTATGCCATTTCCTGAGCCCTATAAGCTTCTGGCTCACAGAACCCCAGCGTTCCCGCACAGCAAAAATGGACACCTAACTTCTCATTAACTTCACTCAGAGAAGCCTTGTAGCCAGTACATGATTTTTAAAAAACAAATATATAATATAGCTTGCTGGTCAATTTTCTAGAAAAATTCACAACTGCTTCATGAGTATTCCCATAATCCCTTTCCTGGGAAAGTCCCCCTCCACTGTGTCTTTCTGAGAAACAATAAAAGAGCTAACCAATTACATTTTGAAGAATCTATAGCAAGTTCAACAAAAGCCAAATTCTGGGTTTGATTTTATTTAGAGATGTTAGAATCTGGGAAAATCATGTCCCACATAACCACTGCCCTAAATATTCTTCACTTACTTGAAGTTGCCATATTCCACTTTTCAATTTCTTTTTCTATATGAGCCAACTGCTAGGTCTACCAACAGAGGTTTATGGTCCCCATATGAAGACCTGGAAGCTCCTACAGGCTCCACCTTCAAGTGGAAGGTTAACTCAACGTGCAAGAGACAGGCTCTGGAATCAGCCATGTCTGTATTTAACACCACATCTGCCACATCCAGGATACACGACCTGAAGAAAGTTACTTCACCACTTTTAAGTCTGAGTTTTCTCATCAGTAAAATGGAAACACTGACAGTGGTTATCTGAGACAGTTAGTGTGAAGATACAATGTGATAATGACATACAGCTCTAAGCACAATTTTTGGCACATACTCTGTATTTGAGAAATGATATTATTAGCAATCAAAAATCTAAGCCACTGAAAAAATATTCAGTTATTATTACACTGCTTTTAGCAGCCAATCTCTAATGACTGGTAAAGTGGTAAGTAATGTACATGTTTAATGCTATAAATTAACTGTACTTATAAGTTACTTCGAAGTTAATACAGATCCATTAACTTACTCATGAGTTTTAAAATAATTTTCCTTTAGCATAACAAAGAAAATGTCACAGATCTAAGGATAGACTGGCAAATTCCAGCAAATATATTACACAGGAGTACTTGGAAATTCAGATTTAAGACAAATTGCAAAGATAAAAAATGTCCCAGCCATCACATATGTATTATAATTCTTAAAGTAAGTCATAACTAACTGTGACTTGATTAGTCAGTTTTTAGAAAAGTTCTTGCTGGAGTGTCAGATTCAAAACCTTATCTGTGGAACATCATAGTAAATAATGAGCAAAAATTTCTCTGGCAACATTCAACTAAAACTAATTCCTATGCTGGCATCAATTCTGTAACAGATTTTTGACCCGCTGGCCAATAAATTTAATTAGTGGTATGTGGTGAATTTAAAAATCCAGCTCCCAAGGGAAGGGAGGACCCTGATTTGCAGTGTTTGCCAATTTCCATGGTGTGCAACAACACTCCACCCTGTCCCTTTGCAAACTGACAATCAGCTCTCAAAAGTCAGTGCTAACTAGCACCACCACACCATCCAGATATGCAGTTAGTATTCACAATGGTTAGGTAATCACCTGAACAGGGTTGTTTATGAGAAAACCAAGGAACTAGCCCAAAAGTAAAAAATAAGTATAGATAAATGATTTACAGATTTTCTAGTTAAGTAACTAAAGCAAATTTACAATGGGCTAATTACATAGGTGGTGTGCTGGTAAATGTTTAAATATTAAATATTCAGGCTTTGTTTCCCTTGTAACCACATTCCTCCCTGAGAACTAATCTGCCCTCTGCACAAGTTGTTGCCTATACCCCAGCCTGGCATCTTCTTCTTCCATGCAGACCCCACTGTCTCTTAAGACTGTTGCTAGACTGAAACTTTCGCCTGCCCACAGAGTTTTTTCAGGGTCTGTGTTCATTTAACATCATTCACCAAGAAATAATTTATCCCTAAATTTCTTCATATGATTATCATAGTCCCTTTTCTCAGTAAACCCACCGGTTATGCTAAAACTCCTCCAGCTAGTATCAGAGGCCCACTCTCTGTATGAATGGGAAGGAATTGGTTACCCATTTGATATTTTGCTTACTCACTCTTTCATTTGGGAACAGAAGAACTAAGCTTTTTGGAATGCCACTTGGAAGACTGCAGGAAAACCATAATAAATTCTCCCTGTTTTACTTCCAGCTCTGAACTGCAGGCAACCCCTAGACTATTTAACTACAGAAACCTCTGACTCACTAAATTAAAGGATTAAAAAAAAAATTTATAAACAAAGATAAATTTAATGACGATTCCTCTGTTAATTCATAATGCTGCACTTCGAACCTGCTTAATCACCAAAAGACAAGCTGTTGAATATGATATTCAGCAATTCTACAATCTCTCTGTAGGTTACGCTAAAAAAAAAACAACAACAAATTATATTAAGTTATTTCTATGGCTAAAAAAAAGAAATCCCTTGCAAAATGAAAGAGTTCTATGGAATGGTGGTGATGATAATACAACGATGTGAATACACTTAATGCCACTGAACTGTATACTTAAAAATGGTTCTTTAACATGGTAAATTTTAAGTTATGAACATTTTACCCAAATTTTAATTTTATTTAAAAATTTTTTAAGTAAGAAGAAATCCACTAAAGAGAGATTCTGCCACTCTGCCTGCCTCTTATTTATTTTTCTTTTTTTTAATAAAAAGTCTTCAGTGGGATTTATTTTTTTTTACTGCCTCTTACTTGAATAAGAGAATAAACAGATTTTTAAAATAATAACATCCTTTAATAGTGCCTGTGTCTCATTACAAGCTTCAGACATAAGAGCATCTAGTGTGAAGGAAGACTGCATTTATTCTGCTAGACATAAATGCTACAAGTTCATTTTTGTAAGGCTTCTTATATTCATTATAATTAACATCTTGGGCTAATTTGAACAACTTATGGTTTAACCAGGAAAATAAATGGTCAGAAAGACAAAACATACTGCATTCTTTGCCTCTCACTGGGTCAGGCAGGCCAGAGCAGTCCACTGCAGAGTTTGGAATGGCAACTCTCCACCTGGAGCCACTGCTATCACATTCCGTATATTCAAAGTGGTAATCTTTCTGCAAACAATCACAAAACAAGCCTTTGTTAGAGCCAGTTGTAAGGGGACAACTGTGCTTTCTCAATCACCCCAACCCCCTGCAAGCCTGTTTCCAAACTGTACCCTTTCCTTCACTGTCATCCCACTCCTACCCCAACCCCCACCAAATAGCTTCATGATCGAAAATGTGGTGTGCTAGGCAGAGGAGGTGATGTGGGACAGGACAGTCAACACTCTCGGTTGTGACCATTGTCCTCTCCTCTTATCTACTCAGAAAGGCTACAGCACACTTCCTTATCTCTTTTGCAGGCTTTTTAAGCTCTCAATAACCCACAGATATGAGTATGGGAAACAGCAAAATAACACTAGGAAACTGACCACTGTCACTGTCCCAACTGTTTCAAAGAAAGAAATAAGAAAAACATTCCTATTGACCTAATTCTCATTCCGTTTAAAACTTAACAGGTATAATAATTAATCATCAAATGCTAGTAAAAGACTACAAGATTTTAAACAGCTTTCCGGGGCTTAATACACACCTACCACAGCAGGCTGCCACCAATCACAGATGATTAAAATAGACCATTAGTTATGATTACCAAATTGAAACCAACACACTTGTCTCCAGCCTTCAGTTGCTTTGAAAATCTCACAGTGACCTCGCTTGGTCAGAGCACATATGTGACGTTTGAACTGAGAGGAACCAGGACAAAATGTTTTTGGAGCATTTTAAGAATGAAAGAAGTTCCAAATCTATCCCAAAATATCTGGTTTTATACCCTACATATTCAGTTAATACCTTGGATGTTGCTATTTGCCTGTGCCTCCCTTACTGCATCAATGACAGGTAAGAATAGAAACATAAAGTCACATCACCATGGGGAAGTTGGGAGGGGTAGGGCCATTATCCTTGACTTTCTCTTTCTGCACAGCACACTTTCCTAACAGTGAATCCCCTAATTTTACCGTCTTTTGCACTCTGGATAAGCTGAGAATTTCCCAAATCATCAAGTTTTATTTTCTTTTAATAGTTCTTCCTTCTATTTACCTTTTTCCTCTCATATTTTACCATAAGCAGCAATAAGAAACCAGGCTGTACCTTCAACATTTTGCTTGGGAAACTTCCTCAGTTAAATATCCAAGTTCCTCACTTACGACTTTTGTTCCCCACACAAACGCAGGACACGATTCTGCTGAGCTTTCTGCCACTCCATAAAGAGGATCACCTTTCCTCCAATTCCCAGTGACGTGTTCCTCTTTCCCTTCGAAGCCTTCACCAGTATCTCTTTTAATGTTTTTAACGATATTCTGCTTATGACAATTTACATGTTCTCGATGACAGTACAGACATTTTCTACCATGCTCACTCCCTCCTGAGCCCTAACTGGCAGTCTTTAAAGTCCATATTTCTACCCACACTCTGTTCAAGGCAATCTAGGCTTTTCTATCATGTATCTCAAAATTCTTCCAGCCAGTGCCCATTCCCCAATTCCCTCACTTTTAGCTATTTGTTATATAGCACTTCCCTTCCAGGTACCAAAATCTGTATTGATTCCTACAGCAGCTGTAACAAATTACCACAAACTTAGCAATTTAAAACAACGGAAATTAATTCCCTCACAGTTTTGAAGGCCAGAAGTCCAACAGCAGTGTCACGGGGCTAATCAAGGTATTGCCAGGCCATGCTCCCTCAGGAAGCTCTAGGAGAGAATCCACACCTTGCCACTTCCAGCTTCTGGTGGCTTCCAGCATCACTCCAATCTCTGCCTCTGTGGTCACACTGCCCTCTACTATTTTGATCACATTTAGGGTCCACCAGGGTAATCTCTCCCCTTCTCAACATTCTTAACTTATATCTTCAAAGTCCTTGTTTGTCATGTAAGAAAATATTTGCAAATTCCCAGGATTAGGATTTAGAAATCTTTTTTTTTTTTTTTTTTTTTTTTTTTTGGTGGTGTTAGGGGAAGGAGTAGAAAGGAACATTATTCGGCCTACCACAATCTCCAACTGTAGAACAGCCTTCACCAGACATTCATTTGCATAATGGCTTTCTTGTTTCTCTTGTTCCCTGTTATTTGTATTAGGATGTCTCTCTTATTTCCATAACCCACTGAGAAGATTCTGGCCTCCATATGTAAAATTCCGGTAATTTCTTGTCTCCTAGCAAAACAATGATGCTGGGAAGTCTGGCATGAATTTCAAATAAAGCAAGGCCTCTGAATAAAATAGGTAAGCTCCAGAAGTCTCCTCTACCACTGCCTCTGTGTTATTCATGTTGCCAATTATGTGATAAGAACACGGAAAAAGGAATTGTGTTTTCTGGCTGTAATGTTGGATGTCATATGCCAATTAATTTTCCTAAGATTCTTTTATCCAACCTGCTCCCCTATATTACTCAAGAAATCTAAAAGGCTACAGCTGCTGTTGTTACCAAACACTTAGGATTCCAGTGGGAAGCTTTCATGTGTTTATTTGTAATTTTAAAATACTGAAATGCAAACCTATTTCATGCAGAGGGCAGAACTTGGGGTCAGGGATTTAGATTTTACCCTGAACCATATTGAGTTTTATTTTCAATTATTTAATAGGCAATTCATTTGGGATGGTAACAAAAAATAAAAAACAAAATATCTGCTTCTGAAGGCAAGCCTTAAATCCATAGAAAGATCTAAGAAATAGTGTGGTACAGGAAGATCACTAAAGATACAATATATACCTCCCAAATATTCTGAATAGTATTCAGGATGCTGAAGAAAGAATTACAGCATACAAGTTTTCAGATTTATAGATAACACCCCAAATCCCTAACCATAGATCCAAGTAAACACTGAGTACTTAAACCAGTTCCTCAGAAATGGGAACTTAGGGCAATCTTAAAAGAAAAGGTAAGATAATTGCTCATACAAATATAAAATTAATATATGTCAAAGATTTTATTTGCCATTAATTAACAAGTCAGCCAGTAAGATGTTACCAGTAGTTCAAAGGAGAAATCAAAGGACACACAAAAATAAACAATTAGGAAAGTGAAATGAGTTTACTAAGAAACACAAAATTGGTAAATATATAGAGGATAATAACTGCATTCCAAATGATAAAATACATTTCCTTTTATATGGACAAGAATCATTAATATTACTATCAGTTTCTTACAACTCAGTGTTGTAAAGTAGTTCAAAGACAAAGAAAAGGGCAAGCTGCTACAGAAACCGATTGTTCAGAAAAGCACACCAAACAGGACAGCCAATAATCGTTTCTGCCTATTTCAATGTGTTTCACGATTTTTCCTAACAAGGAGAAAATTCTTGACAATTTTTCCTACACTTCAGGGCTTTTGACAGTTTATCAGCAAACACGTTGATATGAGTCAGAACACACTCTAAACAACAGAACGTCAGCTCACAAACCGTACTCTTCAAATTACAAACTGGAAGAAATGCCTGGGCCTAATCCAACTCAAACGATGACAGTATTTACACATATCTGCAAATCACAGAAAGCTGGGGTGTGGAGACACTGCCCCAAATAACAAAATGACAACAATGTAAACATTAAATATGAGGGAACCAGGAAACAACCCAAAAAGAAAGCATGGAATTACTCCTAATCACAAAACACTTAAGAGAAAATTACCCTCCCATAGAAACCATGCACCACACACACAGAGATTCACGCCTATGCACGTTCATTCACAAATCAAGGTACAGCCAGGAACTCTCAGGTAACAAAAATTCATATTGCATTATCTTACACCTAAAACACAAAAATTCAGGTTACATCCAAATAAATATTGGAGCCCTATAATACTCCCCTAAACACCCAAGTCATCTATACTATAAAAGCCCCATGGAGCTCTCTGTAAACCTTGGGTATCATCTCCCAATTTTGATGACAATATTTACAGTTTACACATACCCTCGTGACAAGGCTCAAAAAACAGTGCCCCACAATTAAGGCCTCAGAAGCAAAAGTTCTTCTCTGACCTTCTCCTGTCTTCCTACTTCTCAGTTCCATTCTTCCCTGAGGTAGCCACAGAAACTAGAACCCTCTTCCCCAAGGTGGGTCATAAAAACCAGAACCCCTTTTCCCAAAAGCCAGCCATAAAACCCAAAATTATTCTCAGGCCAGGTGCGACGGCTCACATCTGTAATCCTAGCACTCTGGGAGGCCGAGGTGGGTGGATCGCTCAAGGTCAGGAGTTCAAAACCAGCCTGAGCAAGAGCAAGACCCCATCTCTACTAAAATTATAAAGAAATTAGCTGGACAGCTAAAAATATATAGAAAAAATTAGTCATGCATGGTGGCACATGCCTGTTGTCCCAGCTACTCGGGAGGTTGAGGCAGAAGGATTGCTTGAGTCCAGGAGTTTGAGGTTAGCATGAGCTAGGCTGATGCCACGGCACTCTAGCCAGGGCAACAGAGTGAGAATCTGTCTTAAAAAAAAAAAAATACCCAAAATTATTCTGTGTAAAAACTAACCATAAAGTAATTATCTGACCTACCTTATTTAACTGTAGGCCATAAGACCCTCATTCCAGTGAGGGTCCTGCCCCACACCCAGAAGGAAGGAATGCTTGCTCAGAGAGGCCAAGAAGAATCTAGACACACAGGCCTTGCTGGGGTTCCTCACTTAGTCTACTAACATTAGACCTTAACCTTTTTGTCCAATCATATTTCTACATGTCTGTCCATACTTTGTTAAACCTAAGCATAAAAATGAACAGCTTCCCTTGTATCTTTGAATTTTCATTCTGAAGGCTCCCATGTATACACATTAAAATGAATTTGTATTTTCATGTTTGTTTTAATCAATTTGCTTCATGTCCGTGATTTTTCAGCAAACCTCAGGGGGACAAGAGCCTTGCTCCCTAGACAATGTTTCAAATAAATCTTACATATAAAAATGATGTGCATATATGTTGACATATGGACAATATAGATTATTTTTATATTGACATTAACATATATCACATATTAGATATCATTTATATATATAGCAATACATCATTTTATATATTAATATACATCATTCTCTACTACCTGGTACTTAATTAAAATAAGTACAATGGCCTAAGAAATATGGGGGAGATTTAAAATAAAACATTGTATCTGTGTTCAGTAAGCTTATGATTTCATTGGCATAGATAAGACCCATACACACACAACATGATTTTATAAGAAAACATAAAGAATAAGGGCTCAAAGTGGAATAGCGACATCACAAGTCAGGGCGCAACTGAAAACTCTGGTCAAAATCTCTTAACTCTCCCATAAAGTACAATGTTGTACCATTGTTCAATAGATTCATCACAGCCAATGTTTCCTTAAGCATTCCATCAGATATCTATTTCTTAGCACTCGGATGGCTTGCATTTTAGGGGCAAGGCTTTCTAGAAAAATAAGGATTTTTAAATGTTAGAATCACGCTCTGTAAACTATGTGTGGTAGAGTTTGCAAAATGTGACCCTATTATATTAATATTATGATTTCTGAGTTAGAAGAAATCCCTGTGAGCTGAAACAGTATGAAAAGGCATTAAGGAGAAGGCCCTGAAAGACAGGCAGGATTTGTAATTCTTCTAGTGCTTCCCTGCTCCTTCGTAAATAGCTACTTTGACAGGGTGTGGTAAGCAGTGAGATTAAGCCAGAGGAGAATATGCCTAAGGGTATGCAGTGAAATGTGTTAGCCTAGGAATGGAAAAATAGATGAGGGAGAGAGGGAACTTAGCTGCTGGTCTTCTGTGCTCAGATTTGTTCACATCAGCTTCCTGATGCTCCCTATCTATCCTCTGTAGGCAATTAAGAGTTGACTGCAGTTAATTATAAAGATACAGCAGATGACCACAAATTCTAGCACAGAATCAGATGCAGTAGAGGCAGTCAATGCAAGGCCTCTGGCTTCAAAGCAGAGAAAATGCTGATAACCTAGAACACACACAGAAAAGGGACAAAAAGAAGCAAACATAATTCTTTTTTTTTTTTTTCAGGTAAAGTTCTTTCTCTTTGAATTTTTTTATGTGAAATGTTGAGAACAGCATAACCTTGTATTTGATGAGACTGCAACTCCTCTGGGAGTAAGACTCCCGAATTTAAGTGCTCAGCAAAGCACTTGGCACACTTATTTGAGAGAGCGAAACGGCAAGAGAGAAAAAAGGGGAGAGACTGTCGTGCATGGCACAAATACTTCAACTCCAATTCTGATGAGCGAGCACACCTCATTAAACTATGTGGAAAGGCCAAAAGCCTGAGAATACTTAATGCGGACACACCGATAACTAATAGTAGCTCCTTTAGCTACATTAACTACATGAGCACAGTAGAACTGGGCAGAAATACTTATATTCAATTTTTTCTTTTATAAAAGGAACATGATGTCACCATGGAAACCTACTGCTAAGTAAAGTTATATGTATTTGATCTATTTATGACACATCCTTTTCTCCTCATTTGTGGACACTGTTGCCTTTTAGAAATTATTTTGAAAAAGTTCACAGTTTAAACCTAAGTTCAATATCTGTCTTTGTAAGCAAGGACTTAGAGGCACTCGATTCATTTTTTTTCGATTTAATTTATGTTCATTGAACACATCCCATAAGACACTCTATAGCCACTGTGCATGCAGCAGTGAACAAAGTCCCTGGTCTCATGGGCTTACATTTTAATGTTAATGAAAGTGCACAGGGTTTCTTTCTTAGAAAGACCCAGCTTAGATCGTTTTCTTTCTCTGGCTTTCAATCCAAGCTTGTCAAGGGATAGGCAATGGACTGGGAACAACAGACCTAGATGCCAGTCTCACCTCTGCCACTACTAAAGTTAAGACCCTGAGTGATTCAACTAGCTTTTTGCGTCTCGAGCTCCTTTTAATCTTTGAAAGAAAAAGCTACGCTTCTCATATTATAGTTTATGTCCCATATTTTCACTATTCTCGATAAAGGGAAGCCAACCACATCCTGTAATTATGTACTTCTAAAGAAATTTTCAAAAAACTGAACATTCTAAAACAAGTCTATCATGAAGCAATGAAGGAAACTTTTCCATTTTCTCAAGAAATCTGCAGCTAATCTATAATATTGTATTAATATTAGCAATATTAATTAACAAAAACCCTCATAGAAGATAATGGGGAGAATGTATGTCTTTGCATTTGCAAAGTATTTAAGCATGTACAATCATTTTATTATCTAATTACATTTAAACTTGCTGAATTAAATATATGTTTATCTCTGTTCCCCACAAACCTGCAAAAGAATAGAATTTCTAAATGGAACAGAAAATAAAGTAATAAAAATGCCATAAGCTCACAAAAATAAAGAAAAATAAAAATGGCAATAGATGCTGCTGTCAACAATTATTTCTGGAAGATGGAAAGCATAAGGTGATCTCTAACTAACCTAACAAAGCAAGAAAATCTGAAAGCTCAGGGCTACAGAGGCAGAGGATAACAAGAGGAAAGGCAATTTGAGCTCCAGAAGGACTCATAATTGAAGGCACCAAATACCTCAGAAATCAGAGGTGAAAAATAGATCTAAAAACAGAAAGATTGGTTGAAAACCTATTTGAGAATGTAGTCCCCTCAGTTTCCTTCCACATCGTGGCAAGAGAAAAGAGTTATTTCCTCTGGAAAAACTGAACTAGAGAGGTTACTGATTCAGGGACATCAAGCCAAAAATCAACAGAAAAAATAAAAAAACATCTTACAGAAAATAGGACTGTGTGAACAGCTAAATACTTAAGGATGAGATCTGCCTCAGTCACACTTCCCCAACACTGAAACCCATGCCCAGCTGACTTCAACACCACTGTCTTTGCACTTGAACCCCAAAGACTAGCAGAGCCACCATCCAGCTCTCCCAGAGGTGGCCTGTTACACCCCACACTGGTATCCTTTCCCACATCAGTTCAGCTGATTTTCACACCTGCTTACCCTAGAATTGAAATCAGCTGGAATGGAGCCTGTATCCGTAATATGATCATTATTAGTGTCATTAATAACACTAGGAACATTTGTAGAATCCTATAGGTTTTCCAAAATAATTTTCATAACATTATTCCACTTGAATTTGTCTATGGCATGGTCCTACATGGTAGGCAATGGTCATCCTCATGGCCACTGCCCTACGGCAATCATCGTCTCCTGCTGGATGACCACCACCAAAAGCCTGCCTGCCCTCCCTGCTTCTGCTTTTGCCCACACCCCCTACACTCCACAGCCAGGTCTAAAGGAAACATCTCATTATGCTATCCCTTCTCAAAACCCCACAATGACTTCCCACTGGCCTGAAGAAAATGTCCATAATCTCAGCATAGCATAGCTTTCTTGATTCCTCTCTCTGCTTCTCCAAGCTTCATTTCCCAAACTACTTCTTGTAAGAAACATTGAAATTACAGTATCAAAACATGCCATAATCTTCCTTGTCCCCGGGCCCTACATGACTTCTCCTCTTCCTAGAAGCCTGTCTCTGCCCACGCCTTATAGTAACACAGGGACATCTGTATAATAAGAAATCACTGTGTAACAGGTTCTCTATTATTTGCAGCACCCAGGGGAAGAGTATAAATTGAAGTGCCTCTTCCTCTTCTACCCACCCCACACCTCGAGCGGCCTTCTCACAAGCAAGTGGTAACCCCAGCCTACACACCCAAGTATTGTAAGTGCCTCTCCCATAATGGCATAATTTAGAATCAGGAGGATGGGCCTGGGAAAGGCCCTGAGAAGGCTCTGGAAGCAATCTCGAGCCTTTTAAGTGTGTAATTTCAAAGTCCTGTTACCTGGAACATGGTATAAAAGGTGTGGGACGTGACATCCAGGTGGGTACAACTCCTTGGCCCACAGACTACAAGGCAGGGGAGGAACACGGCCAGAAGAGGACCAGTGGGGGCCCCTCTTGCCTAGTCTGAAGGTGGTACCAGTCTCTATTATATGACAATATATAACATCCAAACAAAAGAAATAGCAAGAAATAGATCTATCACTTCATGAGATAAAATTTTAAATTTTCTGGAAGGGAAAGAGGGTCCATCTACCCTTTGAAGATTTCTTTAGTAAAGGTAATTTCTTCTTTTCTTTTATTTTTTTGTTTGTTTGTTTGTTTTTGGACTAACCTAAATTAAAACTGTACAATGGTATGTAAAAGTATAATTTTCCAAAAAGGGAAAAATAAAATCTTTGGAAATCTAACCTATTTGTTTTACCTAATTATATATGATTGCAAACTTACCTGTATATAATACAAACCATAAATTTTCTAAATTAATCAGACTGAAACTGAAAAGGCTTCCTTGATTTTGCAAGATTTGAGTAACTGCTTATTATTTAATAAACACCAAAAGAAACTGCATCGAAGTTTCAGAAATGTATTATATATACCCCATTACACATCAATTCCACTTCTAGTGGAAATCCAAGGAAATCATATGCTTGCATCATACCATTCTTTAAAATAGTGAAAATTTTAAAACAATGTAAATGTGCAATAATATGAGACTGGTTAATAAAATATGGTACACACATAATGGGATTTTACATAAGCCATTTTAAAATTATAATGCCAAGGAATATTTATTGATGAAATATTTATGACATATTTAAGTGTAAACTACAGGTTGTCAAGCAATACATCTAAACCCTTTCAAAGTGTGTGTGAGTGATCACTACATGGAATAAAAGATTATAGGTATATGTCAAAAGATTGACAGTAGTTAACAGAGAGATTTTTATTTTCTCTTATATAATACTATATTTTCAAATTTTTCTACAGTTAAAATATATTACTATCCCTACGTTCAGATAACTGCTTTGCCAAGACATAAAAAATATTTGTATTTCTCCTAACTTTAGAATAACGAGCCTGGTAGCATAAGCAAAAATTCAAAGGATATCACTGAATTATCATTTTTTTATTTTTTATTTTTTTTTATTTTTTTATTTCGGCATAAGATGGGGATACAGATTTTAAGGTTTCAATAAATGCGCTTGCCCCCCCTCCCCCCACAAGATTATTATCATTATTATCATTCATCAGCACCTTAGTCTAAGTTTGTCTCTCTAATGGGTGTCTCTCCACTACCAAGGCTTAAACACTGTACAGAAGGGCAGGTAAAAGAAGGATTCTGCTACAAAGTATATTAAAAAAAGTGACAATAGTCAAATAGGAGAAAAGAAAATAAGGAGGTGACAGAGCACGGAAAACACACTTTGCTGATTTCACAATTTGGCTATAGAAGGGCTAATTTTACATTTGAATTCAGCTAAGCCACTGGCAGAACTCAAACAGTAAAAATTTATTATAAAATTCAAAAGCTAATTCTTGTCAATGCTGCCACTTGAAATTAAGCTTTACTTGTAAAGAGCGTCTACAGAAATAGCATAGGTGATAAGCAGCTCTGAAATGTGACATGCTAAATTATGGTTTTGTTTGCAAATCTTATGAGAAAATTAAAAAATAACCTAGTCATTTAAGTTCTTTTGCACTCAACTGACCCCACAAGAATCTCTCAAATAAAATTTTTTAAATAAAAATAACCTTAATACTACCTCTGTCATAACTGTACTTTCTAGAAAACAAACTTAAAACATCTATTAAGAGGTTTTCTTTTTAACCATAAACAGTAGATACCTGTTGTTCTTTCTGCCTGGCATTGCTTTCCCATTTCTTCAGGCAATAGCATGCCTATGCCCTCATTATACTTTGAGGAACTAGTCTAAGATTCCATGTAGTTCTGACTGGGCAGTCAATCACCTATTTCCAACCCCTGGGCAGGTCCTCATATGGACACACTACCTGGCCAATATGATAAACCTATGCACTGGGGCCAGCCAAGGTGTAGAAAGCCCACTATGGCTTCTCTTTTCCACTCTGCTCAAAATTCAAAAAGTGAGAGTCTGCAAAATAAATAATAGCAGGTAGATTGGAGAAAAAAGTCAAAATTTTCTAACAACTAATACACTAGTAGTGAGTTGTCTGGTTTCTCGTTTCCTGGCTGTGAGCTGAAGGAAGGCCAAATCAGGGAGTTGCACAGTAGGTACAGAATGCAAACACTCCAAGAGAAGCCCATTTTTATGTCTAGAAGGACAAAGGATCCCTGTTAGCTGGAGAGTGGAGGGTGGAGGGATGAGAGGGAAATCCATGTACTTTTTTCTTCTTTTTTCCTTTTTCTCTTCCAGCCCTGCCCAAAGGCCAGCACCAGTTGTAGAACTGCACTGATTCTACCACAGCACGGCAAGCACCTAACACTCCCAAGTGAAAACTTATCTTTCTAGATAAAGGAACTAGAACAAGGGATTCCTGCTGTGCAAAGAGGTTGGGGGAAAGTTCTAGTTATTCTTTTTCTCCATTCTTTCTCTTGCCACTCCATCCCAGTCAAGTGGAACTACACACTAGCATGGAGGCTAAAACTATGCAATAATCTATCTTTCTAGCCAGACAAAATATAAAAAGAAGTCCTGAGAAAATATCCCAGAGAGTAATGGAGAAGAGAATCCCCTGGTTCCTTCTATGAAGTGACACAATCCCAGGCTCACCCCAAAACTGTACCTGTGTAGAATATACTCAAAGAAGCACAGCAGAGGCATGGAGACTATAAACTACCTCCTGACCTAAAACCTGAGTGGCTTGAGCAAGGCCAGACAACCCCACCCTCCAAGAAAAAAATAAATAGAAAAATCTTTGAAAACTATACTACCACATACAGAAGGTGGAAAAAGAACATATGGACTGTACCTGACCAAGTTAACTGGCTGATAAAACAAATCAACCTTTATACAGAGGATTTTAAAAGAATTTAGTCTCACCATATAATATTTAAAATACCCAGAATACAAGAAAAAATTACTTGATAGACAAAGAATAAGGAAAATCTGACCAATATTTAGGAGAAAAGACAATCAACATAAGACAACACCAAAATGTCACAGATATGAGACTTCTCATGAACTTATTTTTGTTTTGTTTTTGAGTCATAGTCTCACTCTTTTTCCCAGGTGAGTGCCATGGTGTCAGCCTAGCTCACAGCAACCTCAAACTCCTGGGATCAAGTGATTCTTCTGCCTCAGCCTCCCAAGTAACTGGGACTACAGGCATGTGCCACCATGCCCGGCTAATTTTTCTATTTTTAGTAGAGACAGGGTCTCGCTCTTGCTCAGGCTGGTCTCGAACTACTTTCCTCAAGCAATCCTCCTGCCTCAGCCTCCCAGAGTGCTAGGATTACAGGCATGAGCTCTGCGCCTGGCCCAGACTTCTCATGAACTTAAAGCAGCTCCCATAACCATCCTCCGTGGAGTAAAGTTGCCCTAGAGCCCGAGGTCCAGGGTTGTTCTGTATTTCAACCAATTCTCGAGCTGTCTAGTAAATACAGCTTTAACTGTGTGAGTTGGGCTGCTGTCAGCGGCAACTAAGGGCACTGACAGATATTTGAGATATGCAGTAGTACTATAATACCAACTCATAATCAAGTTATGTCTCCAATCCCAGACCGGATAGATGATTGTGGTGGTGATGACAGCTGCCACTCATTACTGATTAACATACGCCAATTATTGTGCTAGGATTTTCACAAATATCTCAGTGTTGTCCATTACTTTATGAGGCAGAGTTTTTATAGATAAAGAAACCGGCAAAGATGTAAGTAACTGCCCAGTGTCATACTGCTGATCTGGAGCACATCTGGAATTAGAACCTGAGTCTGCCAAAGCTCATCCTCAGGACCACTATAGATCCTTTGTTAGATCCTGTGAGCTAATGCTAAATCTTGAAGCTTCATAAACAGAAATCAAAACAAAAACGGATTCGTCACTCTCCCTCTTTGAACTTCACTGATAAAACAAATCAACCTTTATACAGAGGATTTTAAAAGAATTTAGTCTCACCATATAATATTTAAAATACCCAGAATACAAGAAAAAATTACTTGATAGACAAAGAATAAGGAAAATCTGACCAATATTCAGGAGAAAAGACAATCAACATAAGACAACACCAAAATGTCACAGATATGAGACTTCTCATGAACTTATTTTTGTTTTGTTTTGTTTTTGAGTCATAGTCTCACTCTTTTTCCACTCTTTTTCCCAACTTCACAGAAACCAGAATTTGGCTAGCAATAGCCTCCTCCACCCAATCCCTCTCCATGTCTCCCCAAAGTCTCAGCACTACACATCACCCTGTCTCCTGGGGAATCAATTCACTTATTTTTAAGTAAATTTAAAAAGAATTCTTCACAAGTTATTCGCTCCAAAATATCTTTATGTTCTATCAAAAGCCTTCTAATTACTTTGTCTGTTTTCTACACATGTTGATTTCAAGATAATATTTAACATTTTTGGTTTTTCTGATTACAAAGCAATGTATATTCAGTGTGAAGAGTCTAGAAAATAGGGGAACACATAAAGGAAATAAATATCTATCATAATCTCTCCAACCAGAAATACCCACTGTTAGGATGCCATTTTTCTAAGAACATTTATTTTAAACATTGAGATATAATTTATTATATCAAGTTTTTTATTATGCAAGCAGAAAAATTAGAAAATGCAGATAAGAGTGGCTTTCTTTTTTATAGGTTTCTCTTTATCCATATTTTTAAAAGCAATATATAACATGGTCACTCCAAGTAAGAAAATTAAACATTTATCTCCTCACAAAATATAATATACTTTTTTGTACCTAGGAATAAATTATGACAAAAAAACATAAAGTACACTGGTTGGGAATTATGAAGTCTATTCACCTACTCTTTCCCCTAATACTTGCTGGTATCTTTCCTTTGTGGCTAAAATAAACATTTTTTCAGTGCTGTCATACCTTTCTCCATAATCCATCTCAGAAACTTTAAGCAGACAGATTGTTTATAGTCCAAGGAGTCATCTGAGGAGAACTTGATTCTAATCCCAGCACCACAATTTTTCCAACTGTGTGCCTTAGGGAAGCCGCCTGACATCTCTGAACCTCAATTTTCTTTTCTATCTATAATAAAAGTCTAATATCTTATATCCTTATCTTATAAGGTTATAAGAATAAATAGACTAAATGAAATTACTATACAAATAACAGATGATTATTCATACACAGATACAATAATATGCAAGTTTATGTGCCAAGAAAACTCTTACTGAATTAGTGTATTTCAGGTCATGAACTATACTAGGTACCATAAAATAAGAACTCTAACCCATTTAGCTCATTGCAGTTTGCAAAGATGTTTTACATATATTTTCTTATTTGATCCTCATTGCAACACTATGAGGCAGGTACTAACACATTTTCTCAATTCTAAGATGCAAATTTGAACAATTCTGAAATGCACATCAAAAGAAACTTGTCACTAGCTATGCAGAAAGACAAAATTGTCATATCCTGTCCCTATGCAAACTTAATAGGCTAATTGTACATCAGTTTTGTCACCACTTTAGTTATTAGTATCACAAGAGTTAGATTTTATCTTTATTTGTTGCTTCCAGCATCTGAAAAAAAGACTACACAATGATGCAGCTAAGAAACCAAAAGTTAATGTATAAAAAAGACCACCTCTGCCACAGAGATAATGCAATTAAGAGGACAGAAGTTGCTTATTCCCACAGAACAGACCACATGTGTTTAAAAGCTAGAAGAGAACTGTAAAGATGTGGAATCAACCTAAGTACCCATCAATTCATGAATGGATGAAGAAAATGTGGTATATATATACCACAGGGAACCACTCAGCTATAAAAGGAATGAAATATTTTCCAGCAACATAGATGGGACTAGAGACCATTATCTTAAGTGGAGTATCTCAGAAATGGAAAAACAAACATTACATGTACTCTCTAATAACTGGGAGCTAAATAGTGGGCACATACAGCTCAAAGAGATGTGAAGGACATTGGAAGCCAAGAAGGGGGGAGGGTGGGAGACAGTGACGGGTAAAAACTTACCTATTGGGTACAATGAACACTATTCTGGTGATGAGCACACGAAAAGCCCCAACTTAAGCATTATACAAGGTAACCATATAACGAAAAAATGTGTACCTCCTTACTATTTTGAAATACATACATACATACATACACAAAAATAAAAGCTAGAACAGAACCACTTAATGCATCTCAAAGGACTATCACTCAGATTCTATCTGCCAAACGTCTCTGAATAACCCCTAAGTTAAACCCCAACAGGGTTTAACTATAAGTGACAAAACCGTGAGTGTAATCTAGCAGGAAAAAGAGGCTTTTAGGGATATTTATTAACAGAGCTCAAATCATCTACACTAGGGAAATATAAACTAAAAACTAACAGGAGGAGGGAATCAAGATGGTGGACGAGAAACACCCCCAGACAGAGTGTCTCTGCAGAAAAGACAGATTCTAGCAGAAATTAGAAGAAAGAAGCAAGAAGACGAGCCTACATCGGACGAGGATCGGAAGGAGGAGTACCTGAGACCACGGGAAACTCCACAGCAGGAGGTCGTGGAGGAGAACTGGAGGCTGGGACCGCTGGAGCAGCCCAGAGACCAGCGGGAAGGGTAGGTGGATCGGCCATTTCCCCTCCCCTGCATCTGCTGGTGGACTGCTGGTGGGCTCCCCAGCGGGTGGAGAGACCTGCGGACACCAGCACAGCGACGGCCGCCGCCAGTGAGCAGTAAGCCAGTGGCAGATGCGGCACCAGGCTCCCAACTCCCTCGGGGCACCTCCGTGTGCACAGACCCGAGCCACGTGGCAGGCGCCATATTGCCTCTTTCTCCCCTCCCCCGACCCTACCCGCAGCTGCCCAGAGAGACAATACAGCCACCAGCCGGAGGCACCTACAGGAAATGGGACCTTCCCCTTTGGAGCCCTACAGCTGACTAAGGGGAACTCATACTGTGAGCTCTCTACCTGCCAGCCCTCCCAGGTGCTTCTGGCATGGTGATCCCAGAAAAACGGGGCAGACCCTGAGGCTGAGAGACATAGACCCAGCGTGGGCTCCCTGTGGGTGAATTGGGACTGGCACTCCTCTCCCTGGTGAGGATATAGTTTGAACTCTGGGACCCAGAGGTCAGACCTGCAGACCACATCCCGTGCACCGAGGCCTCACATTGCCCAGGGCACAGAAGGGATATACGTGAACAGCCTGCTGAGGTGTGTGTGCCTTCAGGGCAGATCAGCGTCCTAGAGGGCAACCCTCCTCCCAAAAGGAGGCCGTGCACCCAGCCCAGGTGGCGTTCCTGCACAAGGAACCTCCCTGCCAGCATCACAGGCAGGGGAGGCCTGGTGGCGTGTGGTCTGGCCTGCTGGCAGAGGCCCAGGAGTAGCTGCGGAGTTGGGGACGGTGGAAAGAAGCCAGGCCCACTCCAGACTGCGGGTCTCAGACAGCCTCACCCCACACGCAGACTCTCTGACTGAGTGGGGCCATTCCAGCCCCTCCCTGATAGCTTTTCCTGGAAGCAGAGAACAGAACTTTGACCCCTGCTAACAGCATTGGTGGTGCCTGAGGGCAGGCTAACCCAACCTAGCTCTGCCCAGACTCTCTCCTAGGCCAGCCCTCACTGAGGGGGAGAAAAGGACACACCTAGAAGTCCCAGGGATCCACCCACCACCTGAGACACTAGAGTGCCTCTCTACAGGAACAAGAGCTGATAACAGGACACAAAAACAACAGCGTAGCCTGTTCCTCCAAGCAAGCACCACCTACTGACAGGGATAACATCCTGCACACCCTTTTCACAGCACCTACTGACTCATTATACAAGGAGTGGTCGAATCTCACCCACAGACACCACCTACCGGCTCAGAAACTAAACAAGGCGTGTGAATACCCAAACAAAAACCTAAAGAAAAGTAACAACAACTGATTGACATGGGAAGAAATCAGCGAAGGAACTTCGGAAATATGAAGAACCAAACGGAAATCACACCCCCAAAGAGGAGCACCAGCCCCGTAGAAATGGACACCAACCAAAATCAGGCAACCAAAATGACAGAAGAGGAATTTCGTATGTGGATCATAAGAACACTCACTGACCTTCAAGAACAACTCAATAACCAACAAAAGAAACCACAAAAAGCCTCCAGGACCTAGAACAAAAGTTCACTAAAGAAATAGACACAATGCAGAAAAGTTTAACTGAACTCCCAGAAATGAAGAATCAATTCAGGGAACTACAAAATATAGTGGAAAGTCTCAATAACAGGGTAGATCAAACAGAAGAAATAATCTCAGAGATTGAAGATAACACCCTCCAACTAAATAAAACAGTCACAGAGATAGAGCAGAGAAACAAGAGAAAAGAGCAAAGCCTACAAGAGATGTGGGATTATGTGAAGAAACCTAATGTGAGGGTCATAGGGTTACCAGAAGGGGAAGAAGACAACACTCACGGGTTGGACAAGCTATTTGAAGATATAATGGAGAAAAATTTCCCAGGCCTTGCTAAAAATCTTGATATACAAGTTCAAGAAGCTCAGAGGACCCCTGGGAGATTCAATGCAAACAGGAAGACGTCAAGACATGCAGTCATCAGACTGACCAAAATATCAACTAAAGAGGCCCTTCTAAGAGCTGTGAGACGAAAGAAGCAAGTAACTTACAAGGGAAAGCCAATTCGAATAAGACCAGACTTCTCTAATGAGACTTTACAAGCAAGGAGAGACTGGGGCCACATTCTCACTCTTCTGAAACAAAACAATGCCCAGCCTAGAATCTTATTCCCTGCAAAACTAAGCTTCATATATGAAGGAGAAATACAGACATTCTCAGATAAGCAAAATCTCAGAGAATTCACCAAGACAAGACCAGCCCTACAAGAAGTACTCAAAACAGTATTACGCACGGAACACCATAATAAAAACTCACAAATATAAAAACAACCAAAACCCAAAGATTAAAGGACAGATATTACAATGGCTCAAGACAGAAATCAAAGCAACAACATCCAACCCAACAGAATGAATAGTAATCTACCTTACCTATCAGTTCTCTCAATAAATGTGAATGGCTTAAACTCTCCACTCAATAGACATAGGCTGGCTGAATGGATAAGAAAATACAGGCGAAGTATATGCTGTCTTCAGGAAACATATCTAACCTGCAAGGATACATATAGACTAAAAGTAAAAAGGTGGAGATCACTATTCCAAGCAAGTGGAAGCCAAAAGAAGGCTGGTGTGCCAGTTCTAATTTCAGACGATTTAGTTTTTAAACCAACAAAAGTAGTGAAAGACAAAGACGGTCATTATATAATGGTGAAGGAAACAGTTCAACAAGAAGAGATTACAATATTAAATATATATGCACCCAACTTAGATGCACCCAGATTCATAAAGCAAACCTTATTGGACCTAAGCAAATGGATTAATAGCAACTCCATAATCACCGGAGATTTCAACACCCCACTGACAGCATGAGACAGATACTCCAAACAGAAAATTAATAAAGAAATAATGGACTTAAACAAAACTCTAGAACAATTGGGTCTGACTGACATTTACAGGACATTCTACCCAAAATCCACTGGATATACATTCTTCTCATCAGCTCACAGGACATTCTCTAAGATTGACCATATCCTAGGACACAAAGTAAACCTCAAGAAATTTAAAAAAATAGAAATCATACCATGTATCTTCTCAGATCACAGTGGAATAAAAGTAGAAATCAACCCTAACAGAAACTCACATTTCTACACAAAAATGTGGAAATTAAACAACCTCCTACTAAATGATTACTTCATAAATGAAGAAATCAAGATGGAAATAAAAAAAATTCTATGAAGAAAATGACAATGGAGAGACGAGTTATCAAATCCTTGGGGACACAGCTAAAGCAGTTCTGAGAGGAAACTTTATCTCCACAAATGCTTATAACCAAAAGTCAAAAAGATCTCAAATAGACAATCTAATGAAACGACTCAAAGAGCTGGAAAAAGAAGAACAGACCAGCCCCAAACCCAGCAGAAGAAGTGAAATCAACAAGATCAAATCAGAACTAAACGAAATTGAAAACAAGGAAGCTATTCAGGAGATTAATAAAACAAAAAGTTGGTTCTTTGAAAAAATAAACAAAATTGACACACCACTGGCTAAGCTAACGAAAAGCAGAAAAGAGAAATCTCTAATAAGCTCCATCAGGAACAAAAAAGGAGATATCACAACTGATCCCAAAGAGATACAAGATGTAATTTATGAGTACTACAAAAAACTTTATGCACACAAATTGGAAAATGTGGAGGAAATGGACAAATTTCTAGAAACACACAGCCTCCCTAGGCTGAATCAGAAAGAAATAGATTCCCTGAACAGACCAATCTCAACAGCTGAAATAGAAACAGCAATTAAAAATCTCCCTAAAAAGAAAAGTTGCAGTCCAGATGGCTTCACACCCGAATTTTACCACACTTAAAAAGGAGAACTAGTACCTATCTTGCAGAAACTATTCCACAACATCGAGAAGAACGGAAACCTCCCCGACACCTTTTATGAAGCGAATATTACTCTGATACCAAAACCAGGAAAGGATGCGACAAAAAAAGAAAACTACAGACCAATATCCCTAATGAATATAGATGCAAAAATGTTCAACAAAATCTTAGCTAACCGAATCCAGACGCTGATCAAAAAAATAATCCATCACGACCAAGTGGGCTTCATCCCAGGGATGCAGGGATGGTTCAACATACGTAAATCTATAAATGCAATTCACCACATAAACAGACGTAAAAACAAA